>OVAN01008418.1:0-18202 GCA_900406275.1 Anastatica hierochuntica | reverse complement strand
GAACACCTTTCAGATCCTTAGCAATCAACTCATTCAGCTTTTCCTGCAAATAATCAATGCGTCTATTATCAACCACAAATTTTCTCCTACCTCGATCATACTCTGAAACTCGGTTAGCTTGGCTCGATGCCATGTTATCAATCAGAGTGTAGGCTTCTTCAACAGTCTTAGTCATGAAGTCACCATTACTCGCTGTGTCCATCGCATTCTGGTATCTCTCTCCTACTCCATTGTAGAAAATATTAAGTAGATTAATGTCTGAATACCCATGATGTGGACAGTCTGTGGTGTACTCTCTGAACCGTTCCCAAGCTTCGTGAAAGCTCTCATTGGCTGTCTGACGGAAACTGCCAATCTTATTTCTCAGATAAGTAGACCTGGCCTTGGTAAAGAACTGCCCGAGGTTTAGTCCAGGGGGTTTTGTTTGACCAAACAAAGGTACCTTTTTTATCTGTGTTTGGTCAATAGCATGGGAATGCTAATCGTCCTTGATTGTTTATGGGATTCCCCGTTTTGGCATAAACCTTGGAATCGTGATATTCAACCTTCAAATGTTTTTTAGGCTTCTTATGGATTTTATCCAAGGCAACGATCTCCTCTTCCAAATTGATGAATCAGGATGTTCTATGTAGTGCATCATCGATCGTCGGAGGAGGGTTAATGGTCAGTTTGGACCAGAAATCTGATCGGTACCAGAGACCTCTTTGTAAGGCTTCGATGGCTTTCTGATCATTAAGATTCGAGAGTTTAGTCCTTACAGCTCGAATTTATCTATATAAACCATGAGCGTGTCCCCAAATCCTTGTCTAGTTTTCCAGAGGTCTGCCTCATAAGCCGATTTTTTGATATGAGTTGAGTACTGCTTTATAAAAGCGTTGGTTAGCTGGTCAAAGCTTTCAAATGAGTTTGGTTTGTGACATGAGTACCATTCGAGGGTTGCCCCCGTCAGGCTCTCAACAAAGGTTCGACAATATCCGGCTTTGCACTCCTTGAGAGTGAAGTGAGCTTTGATAATAGCTAGCCTAAAGGCTCTCAAGTGAGCTTTACGGTCCAAAGTTCCGTCATACTCAAGAATTCGGATTTTCTGCGTATCTCTGATGTAAGAATTCGCGATCCGATCTGTGAAAAATGTTCTTCAGGTTTCTTCGATTATACTCTCGATTTCGGGAACTGAGCTCGTGGCCTTATGGACCTGAGCATTAAGTTTTTGGAGTGTTGTATGAGTTCTTTCCATGTACCTTCGGATAGCTGCAGGTCCCTTGAGCTGGAGGGGAATCGAATCACTAAGAGGTATGTGGCTAGACAGCTCATGCGGGAGTCATGCCTGATCATTTCTCTAGGTAGTCGAAGAGTTGATTCTCTCTCGAGTACCTGAGTTAAGCTGCTGAGCTCCTGTGAGAAAAGGGTCAGCTTGAAGGTTCGGATAAGTTGTGGTTCCAACTTCTGGTTGGACTTGACTTGAAGATCGAAGGCTCGGTTCTGACCCTGGTGTTCTGAGGCCGAGGTTCCGCCACCACGCAACATCGAGGTATCTCCTCCAGGCCTAAAAAATAGGTGGTAGTGGAGGAAGACAAAGATTTTGCTCAGGTGTCTGATGCGGGATCTAGGTAGGCATCGTGCTAGTTCTAGAAATTTTTGCTGTTAATTTTTTCACATTGACTCCAATGTAATTTACATTAAACGTTCATCCAAATGGTGTTCGAATTCATTGAAAAAGTGATGTGACATTCATTCTAAATAAATGCACGAAGTATTATTCAAACAATGAATGTATTAAAATGAGTAATTTCACTGTTGAAAATCACTTTTTATTTATTTTGTGAATGAAAATAAGTTTGGAAAACATCTCTAATTCGTAATCAATATAATCTATTTTACTAAAATTGTTGAAGGTGCTATTGGTCGATTGACTGCAAAGAATGTATATGCATTGCCATTGCCTTCAGAGTAATTGACAGAAATGATCTTCTACAACAACAAGATGATATAAAAATTGGTTATTACCGCTGAAAATGATTTTATTCTTTGGGTTATAGTTGGTATTAAGGTGAGATTTTATTTCTTGTTAGTTTTTTTTTTTATCATAACACATCTTGTTATGTATATTAAGATGATGTGTAATTAAAATAATGTAGAGTTTTGTAATTGATTATAATTCAAATTTTTTCGAATGAATGTGATGACATATGCTTCTTCTTTGTGACAGAATGTGATAACGAAGTTATCATTTCTATGTAAAGTTTTCACAAGAACATGAGTTAATTTCATTGTTTTCTTATAAACTAAGTTTTAGTTAAAACAATTATTTATGTTGCTTCTATCTTATGCCTCTTATTGTTTGTTAGTAGTGTGAGCAAAAACCAAGTTTCCAAACACTTTTTTTAAATTTTTTAAAAGAAAGTTATAAAATATTATCAGCGTTTTTAGTTATTTTTCAGGGGAAACGCCGACCAAATACCCCCAGTATGTATTCCCACAAAAGAGTGAATGGTTGGGGTTTAATATCATAATAAGCAGACCCTACAAGACCCCATCTCGTTAAAATATTTTTATCAAAAAAGTTGTAAAATATTATCTTGATGGTCAAATGATAAATAACATAGTTATTCATTTCAAAGAATAACAAAAGAATAAAAAATTTTATCTTTAAAGGGATTTATCATTAAAAATCTAATTATGTATATTAAGGTGTAACTAAAACAATATAGACTTTCGTAATTGATTATAATTCTAATTTTTTCAAATAAATGTGATAACATCTGTTGCTTTTCGGTGACCAAATGTTGAGAACAGTTTGACCATTTCTATGGAGAGTTTCTACAAGAATATGAAGTACCTTCTTTGGTTTTTTATGAAATAACTTTTAATGAACTAGGTCATTTATGTTGCTTCTATCTTATGTCTTTTATTTTTTATTAAGTAGTGTTAGCAAGTAGCTTATTTTCCTATCATTTTCTTATTTTCATAATAAAGTTGTTAAATATTATCTTGGTGGTCAAACGATAAATAACATAGTTAATCATATTAAAAAAATACATATTTTATCTTTGAAGTGATTTCTCATAACAAATTTAGTTATTTGTATTAAGATGAGAAGTACCTAAAATAATATAGAGTTTTGCAATTGATTATAATTTGATTTTTTAAATAAATGTGATTTTATATTTTTACTTTTCGAAGACATATGGTAAGAAAGAAGTTTTGTTGTCCAATAGATCAAACCTTATTTAAATGGCGATAAATATTATCTTTCCAATTTTAATTCTTATTTACGTCAATATTTGTAGTTGTATTGTTAATTATTTTTACATTCGTTTGAAACTTGTAGTTGTTAACTAGAACGGTGTTTCCTTACAACCAAATTTGTCAATCGTCCTTTACAAAAAAAGTTTTTGCATTTTCATTTTTTTGCTGTTAATTTTTTTTCACATTGAATCCAATGTAATTGGTGTCAAACGTTCATCCAAATGGTGTTCGAATTCATTGAAAAAGTGATGTGACATTCATTCTAAATAAATGCACAAAGTATTATTCAAACAATGAATGCATTAAAATGAGTAATTTCACAGTTGAAAATCACTTTTTCTTTGTTTCGTGAATGAAAATATGTTTGGAAAACATCTCTAATTCGTAATCAACATATGCTATTTTACTAATAATTGTTGAAGGTGTTATTGGTCAATTAACTGCAAAAAATATATATGCATTATTATTGCCTTCAAAGTAATTGACAGAAATGATCTTCTACAAAAACAAGATGATACAAAAAATAGGTTATTACCCTTTGAAAATGATTTTATTCTTTTTGTTATAGTTGGTATTAAGGTAAGATTTTATTTCTTGTTAGTTTTTTTTTATCATAACATATCTTGTTATGTGTATTAATATGATGTGTAATTAAAATAATGTAGAGTTTGATAATTGATTATAATTCAATTTTTTTCGAATGAATGTGATGACATATGTTTCTTCTTTGTGACAGAATGTGATAGCGAAGTTATCATTTCAATGGAGAGTTTTGACAAGAACATGAGTTAATTTCATTGTTTTCTTATAAACTAAGTTTTAGTGAACACAATCATTTATGTTGTTTCTATCTTATGTCTCTTATTGTATATTAATAGTGTGAGCAAAAACCAAGTTTCCTAACATTTTTTTTTATTGTTTAGAAGAAAGTTATAAAATTTTATGAGCGTTTTTAGTTATTTTTCAGGGGAAACGCCGACCAAATAGCCCTAGTATGTATTCCCACAAAAGAGTGAGTGGTTGGGGTTTAGTATCATAATAAACAGACCCTACAAGACGCCATCCCGTTAATATATTTTTATCAAAAAAAGTTGTAAAATATTATCTGGATGGTCAAATGATAAATATCATAGTTATTCATTTCAAAGAATGACAAATTTTATCTTTAAAGGAATTTATCATAACAAATCTAGTTATGTATATTAAGGTGTAACTCAAATAATATAGACTTTCGTAATTGATTATAATTCTAATTTTTTCAAATAAATGTGATAACATCTGTTTCTTTTCGGTTACCAAATGTTGAGAACAATTTTACCATTTCTATGGAGAGTTTCAACAAGAATATGAGGTACCTTCTTTGTTTTTTTTATGAAATAACTTCTAATGAACTAGGTCATTTATGTTGCTTCTATCTTATGTCTCTTATTTTTTATTAAGTAGTGTTAGCAAGTAGCTTATTTTCCTATCATTTTCTTATTTTTCCTAATAAAGTTGTTAAATATTATCTTGGTAGTTAAACGATAAATAACATAGTTAATCATATTAAGAAAAATACATATTTTATCTTTGAAGTGATTTCTCATAACAAATTTAGTTATGTGTATTAAGATGAGATGTAACTAAAATAATATAGAGTTTTGAAATTGATTATAATTCGATTTTTTAAATAAATGTGATTTTATATTTTTATTTTTCGAAGACATATGGTAAGAAAGAGGTTTTGTTGTCCAATAGATCAAACCTTATTTAAATGGCGATAAATATGATCGTTCCAATTTTAATTCTTATTTACTTCAATATTTGTAGTTGTATTGTTAATTATTTTTACATTCGTTTGGAACTTGTAGTTGTTAACTAGAACGGTACTTCCTTACAACCAAATTTATCAATCATCCTTTACAAAAAAAAGTTTTTGCATTTTCATTTTTTTTGCTGTTATTTTTTTTTCACATTGACTCCAATGTAATTTATGTTAAATGTTCATCCAAATGGTGTTCGAATTCATTGAAAAAGTGATGTGACATTCATTCTAAATAAATGCACAAAGTATTATTCAAACAATGAATGCATTAAAATGAGTAATTTCACAGTTGAAAATCACTTTTTCTTTGTTTCGTGAATGAAAATATGTTTGGAAAACATCTCTAATTCGTAATCAACATATGCTATTTTACTAATAATTGTTGAAGGTGTTATTGGTCAATTAACTGCAAAAAATTTATATGCATTATCATTGTCTTCAAAGTAATTGACAAAAATGGTCTTCTACAACAACAAGATGATACAAAAAATAGGTTATTACCCTTTGAAAATGATTTTATTCTTTTGTTATAGTTGATATTAAGGTAAGATTTTATATCTTGTTAGTTTCTTTTTTTTTATTATAACATATCTTGTTATGTGTATTAATATGATGTGTAACTAAAATAATGTAGAGTTTGATAATTGATTATAATTCAAATTTTTTCGAACGAATGTGATGACATATGTTTCTTCTTTGTGACAGAATGTGATAACGAAGTTATCATTTCAATGGAGAGTTTTGACAAGAACATGAATTAATTTCATTGTTTTCTTATAAACTAAGTTTTAGTGAACACAATCATTTATGTTGCTTCTATCTTATGTCTCTTATTGTTTGTTAATAGTGTGAGCAAAAACAAAGTTTCCTAACACTTTTTTTTTAGAAGAAAGTTATAAAATATAATCAGCGTTTTTAGTTATTTTTCAGGGGAAACGCCGACCAAATACCCCCAATATGTATTCCCACAAAAGAGTGAGTGGTTGGGGTTTAGTATCATAATAAGCAGACCCTACAAGACCCCATCCCGTTAAAATATTTTTATCAAAAAAAGTTGTAAAATATTATCTTGATGGTCAAATGATAAATAACATAGTTATTCATTTCAAAGAATAACAAATTTTATCTTTAAAGGAATTTATCATAACAAATCTAGTTATGTATATTAAGGTGTAACTCAAATAATATAGACTTTCGTAATTGATTATAATTCTAATTTTTTCAAATAAATGTGATAACATCTGTTTCTTTTCGGTGACCAAATGTTGAGAACAGTTTGACCATTTCTATGGAGAGTTTCGAAAGAATATGAAGTACCTTCTTTGTTTTTTATGAAATAACTTCTAATGAACTAGGTCATTTATGTTGCTTCTATCTTATGTCTCTTATTTTTTATTAAGTAGTGTTAGCAAGTAGCTTATTTTCCTATCATTTTCTTATTTTTCATAATAAAGTTGTTAAATATTATCTTGGTGGTTAAACGATAAATAACATAGTTAATCATATTAAAAAAAACATATTTTATCTTTGAAGTGATTTCTCATAACAAATTTAGTTATGTGTATTAAAATGAGATGTAACTAAAATAATATAGAGTTTTGCAATTGATTATAATTCGATCTTTTAAATAAATGTGATTTTATATTTTATTTTTCTAAGACATACGGTAAGAAAGAGGTTTTGTTGTCTAATAGATCAAACCTTATTTAAATGGCGATATATATTATCTTTCCAACTTTAATTCTTATTTACTTCAATATTTGTAGTTGTATTGTTAATTATTTTTATATTCGTTTGGAACTTGTAGTTGTTAACTAGAACGGTGCTTCCTTACAAAAAAATTTGTCAATCATCCTTTACAAAAGAGTTTTTGCACTTTCATTTTTTTGCTGTTAATTTTTTTTTCACATTGACTCCAATGTAATTCATGTTAAACGTTCATCCAAATAGTGTTCGAATTCATTGAAAAGTGATGTGACATTCATTCTAAATAAATACATGAATTATTATTCAAACAATGAATGCATTAAAATGAGTAATTTCACCGTTGAAAATCACTTTTCCTTTGTTTCGTGAATGAAAAAAAAGTTTGGAAAATATTTCTAATTCGTAATCAACATATGTTATTTTAGTCAATTTGTTGAAGGTGTTATTTGTCGATTGACTGCAAAAATGTATATGTATTATCATTGCCTTCAAAGTAATTGACATAAATGATATTCTACAACAATAAGATGATACAAAATTTGGTAATTACAATATGAAATTATTTTATTCTTTTGATTATAGTTGGTATTTAGGTAAGATTTTATTTCTTGTTAGTTTTCTTTTTTTATCATAACACATCTTGTTATGTGTATTAAGATGATGTGTAACTAAAATATTGTAAAACTTGGTAATTGATTATAATTCAAATTTTTTCGAATAAATGTAATGATATGTTTCCTTTTTGTGACAGAATGTGATAATGAAGTTATCATTTCTATAGAGAGTTTTGACAAGAACATTAATTACTTTCATTGTTTTCTTATGAACTAGATTTTAGTGAACAAAGTCATTTATGTTGCTTTTATTTTATGTCTCTTATTGCTTGTTAATAGTGTGAACAAAAACCAAGTTCCCTAACATTTGTTTTTATTTTTTTGAAGAGATTTATATAATATTAACAGCGTTTTTAGCTATTTTTTAGGGGAAACGCCGACAAAATACCTCATGTATGTTTTCCCACAGAAGAGTGAGTAGTTAGGGTTTAGTATCATAATAAATAGACCCTACAAGACTCCATCCCATTAAAATATTTTTATCAAAAAAACTTGTAAAATATTATATTGATGGTCAAATGATAAAGAACATAGTTTGTCATTTCAAAGAATAACATATTTTATCTTTGAAGGGATTTATCATAACAAATCTAGTTATGTATATTAAGATGAGATGTAACTAAAATAATGTAGAGTTTCATAATGGATTATAATTCTAATTTTTTCAAATAAATTTGATGAAATCAGTTTCTTTTTCGGTGACCAAGTGGTGAGAACGATGTTACCATTTCTATGGAGAATTTCGGCAAGAATATGAGGTACTTTAATTGTTTTCTTATGAAATAACTTTTAGTCAAGTAGGTAACTTATGTTGCTTTTATCTTATGTCTCTTATTTTTTTGTTAAGTAGCTTATTTTCCTAACAATTTTCTTATTTTTCAGAAGAAAGTTGTTAAATTTTATTTTGAAGGCCAAATGATAAATAACGTAGTTATTCATTTTGAAAAAATAACATAATTTATCTTTGAAGTGATTTATCATAACAAATTTAGTTGTTTATTAAGATGCGATATAACTAAATTAATATAGAGTTTTGCAATTGATTCTAATTTGATTTTTTAAATAAATATGATTTTATATTTTTCTTTTCCGGCGATATATGGTAAGAAAGAGGTTATCTATTGTCCAGTAGATCGAACCTTATTTAAATGGTGATAAATATTATCTTTCCATTTTAATTCTTATTTTCTTCAACATATGTAGTTGTATTGTTAATTATTTTTACATTCATTTAGAACTTGTAGTTGTGAACTAGAACGGTGTTTCCTTACAACCAAATTTGTCTATATTCGTTTATAAAAAAGCTTTTGCGTTTTCATTTTTTTGTTGTTATTTTTTTCACATTGACTTGAATGATATTTATGTATCAACGTTCATCCAAATGATATTCAAATTCATTGAAAAAGTGATGTGACATTCATTCTAAATAAGTGCACGAAGTATGATTCAAACAATGATTGCATTAAAATGAGTAATTTCACAGTTGAAATCACTTATTCTTTTTTTTTTCGTGAATGAAAAAAAGTCTGGAAAATATCTCTAGTACGTAATCAACATATGTTGTTTTACTAAATTTGTTGAAGGTGTTATTGGTCGGTTGACTGCAAAAAATGTATCTTTCTGGCTTGGATCTTTATAAAGTTACGATTTGTATAACTCATCTCCGTCTTCACCTCAAAAACCTTGGATCTTTATTTGATTAATATGCCTTTTGAATTTAACTCAGAACTTAATGAGGTAAATGCTACAATCATTGTAGATTTTTAAATAGTTTGATGCTTGTGTTCTCGCTGATTTGGGTGAATATAAATATGCAACGTCAACTCAAACACTTTACTATACCTTATCTCTCTAAACGTGATTAAGAATACTTCCAAAATATTGAAGACCTTCAACGGAAACATATAAGAGACATACTAGTGCTGATGCTAAGTACCATATCAGAATCCGACATCAACATCTTTCGGGCATCAACAACTTATTTTGCAATCTGGACCAAAAGAGCAGTAAGTTTATATACTCTTCATCAAAATTAAATCAGCGTTTGTTCCCTTGCAGTGAGCTTTTGTGTTCCAAACTCATTTCAAATTGCAGAAGCCAAGGAAGCCCGCATGATGTGAGCACAAATTTGACCAATTACTGCACGACATACAACATGGTGAATGATCTCTAAGTTCATTTCCCCGCATATTGATTACACATATAAGTATATACATTCACCTTTTGACATTTATTTACCTTTGCAGAGACTGCATGGGCTATCAAAGCAGTCATGATGCTAAGTATTGCATATTAGACGTGCGCAATATGTCGAATTTTCATCATAGTATCTATTCGATTTTGTTGATTTTTCAAGAGAAGTGCAAAACAATAGATGACTTGATTGCTGCAAAACTAGCAGTGTAGCAGATGGCATAGCGTATGCACATGAGAAGGGGATACCTAGAGAAAGCCAGTGGAAATACAAAGGATGCAAGGATAAGGTCGAACGATGTGAGGTTACCCTTATTCACGTTAGTGAGGATGTGAAGTTAGTGGGTTTTACGAAGGCATTATTCTGCATACAACATACACCTGTGACGGCTAAGTTGTATTTGTTCCAGACAAAAGAAGTTGCTCAAGATGTAAGCGATTTTAGTTAGACTAATATTGTATTGTGATCTAAGATACCTTAGAAATAACTATCTAGCCTTTTGTGTAAGAAATTTATCGTGGGCCAATAGATTGATACATTTGACTATTGTGGGTTATATGACGTGATGGTTTTGGAGATTAAAGTTGTGAAGGATGAGCTCGTTGCAGTTGTGGAATTACCGTGCGTAGAAATTGGACGTTTGAATGTTTCATTGGATGTGATGCTAATGAAAGCGCCGCGAAATAATTGTGAACGCTATAAAGGTTTATATAGGCCGAGCCGTTTGCTTGTAGAATTTTGTGTTATATAGCCCTCTAAGAGCATCTCCAAAAAGCGTCCTAAATTTCAGGTTGGTTCATCATCAAAATGAAGGTTTGAGGATGTAAGTAGTCCTTTTCTTTTTTGGGGAAAAATGGCTTTGCTTACCTATCTTGATTTCTCTCTACTTATTGTGATTTCATCAAGATTATGTTTGACTTACTTTTGTATGGGCTTTTCCCTTCTATTAGTGAACAATGATGAACTTTACTATCAGTCTTTTTAAATTTTACTTAGAAGAATGAATTTGTATTCTGCGTCGGGTCGGTCAACGACTTGAATTCCCAAATCTACACAAAGCCATTGTTTTATCTTCAATGCCTCGTTTCATTCTGACTGTTGAACACAGGTCACATTAAGAAGCACTGCGTTATCATAATTTGTAACTGTCAATGAACCCCACCCACCAATAGTAAATGACCTCACATTTGGGAAGAATCAAGTCAGCTTTGGATGTTGTTCTCTATTTTCCTAAAAAGAAGCTCTTAAGGTCTTGACCTGATTTGTGTTCTGGGCCTGTTAGATTGTAGTGCTTCCAATAACGGTCTAAGGAGGCCCTTCTACTGGAAAAACCAGTGATGTTCTTAAGGTTTTTCAGGCATTTCATTTGCCATTATCTTGTTTGAGTCGTTTCTCATTCAATTGTTGCTGCACCTGCACAGGAAGTGTTCTTCAAATGGATATTCTAGTGCGAACAATGACAATCCATCTGATTTTAGGCAAGGCCGAGTAAAACGCTAGAGTCTACTTCTGTAGTCTCAAGAGTGTGGCCACCTGTTGTATTAACCGCACCATTTTTGGTACATTTTGTTAAACTTACCCTTATAAACTGATTGTCCTGCTCAATTCAGTAAGCGTTGGGAGTTATGAGGTGTGCCTGAGACAGAATGATGATGGACCTCAGAACACAATTGATATTTCCTCTTTTGTGTTTTTCAGTGTTTAGGGAAATGTAATCAAGTAGAAATCACACCTCCATGGATAATTAAGACAACGACAAACGAGATCCATATGTCTGTCTACTCTTCGACACCTTCTTTTTCAACACCTTCTTCTCCTCCTCACTTAGAGGCTTTGCTAGGATCTTTAAATGCTGTTTCATCGTCTTTCTTTAGGATTCATGCTTTTAGTGAGGTTCTGACAGATATCTATTGCTGTCTTGGGCAGATCAGTTTCCGATCTGATGAGAGGGTTTTTGAGAGTTTAGTGATCTCTTCTTTCTAAATCTCTATTTTATCTTTTCTTTTTTTATGTGTTTAGATTTATTTTTAATAAGAAGAGTTTGCAATTTGGGTTTGTTTGAGAGATATCGATAGTAAGAACTGAGTTACAGAGGGTTCCGAATTTCAAACTCTATCAATTGGTACGGTGAGCGTGGATCGCATGGATCAAACATGCGATCTTCATATATGGATATGTTATGAAAGTTCTATCATTCTACCCCTATTTTTGAGCACTACGTTCTTTTCCGTCCGGTTGACATGTCTTTACTTTCTCACCATGTAGGGCATAAACTATGAGTTTGACTTTTTGAGTAATGTTTGGTGCTCCAAGTTGTTTATATAAAGTTGTTGATCCTGCCAACAGTTCCCAGCTCACTATTGACACAGCCGTTAAGCACAATGATGAACATGCAACCCGATCTTACGCTTGGAAACCTTCTTTTGCCTTTTTGAAGGTACAAGAGCTTTTTTGCCACTCTTTATGGTCAAGGTACATGACTTGAACTTTTTTATTCTTTTCTTTTATTGTGGTTGAGATAAAAGATAGCAAGGAAAGGGCGGAGTTTGAGTGGGACAATGAGGCAATAGATGAGTAGTGCAAAGGTGAAATGCTTGAATGGTTGTCTGATGTCGATCATGAACAAAGATGCTATGTGGTAAGTTGTAACTGAACCCCTCTCTTTTGTGTCTAGTATATAGAGGTCCATCTCTTCTTCATGAAAATTTTGAATAATGGGTGGTTGCGTCTCTTCACTGAGCTTGCTTTCTTCAAATGTAATGAACTTGGAGTCGTCCAAGAGATATTGTTGAATGCCTACAACTGAAGACTCAAAGGGTGGTTGTGGGAACTCAAAGGGATGCTGAAACAAAGTCGTGCCATAAGCTTAAGGCAGCCAATCAAGTCTTTTACATAAGTTAAACGCATGTGGAGATGAGTTAAGTGTCTATTTATTGAGCCGTTGTACGAAAGACAATGGATGGAAAACCATGACACATGCACCTCCAAGTTAGGTGTTGGAGCATCTAAATATAACAACCAAATCAAATTAAAGTTCGATAACTTTCTTTTACCATGAAGTTTAAAGTTTGCACAAACTTTATTTAGAAAAATGTCTATCGAGAATACTATGAAGTTATTCTATGTTGAAATTGACAGATTAGTAGAGTTTAAATGAAGTTATTCATTGTTGAAAAGTTATCATGATACACTTGATTGTGACTGTGAGGTTCCTTTGGGCTCATGTTGAATCATTTGTTTCATTTCTTTCGAAACAAAACAAGATTTAAAGTTGTTCTTTCTTTGTCAAATTAAGTTTTTGTTCCCATTTCTTAATAGTTTCTATTTATGTTCGAAAATATTTGGTTTATGTTTAGTGAAAAAATCTGTCACATATATTTGTATATATTATCTAACAGATAGTTTTACACCTTAAAAAATTGATTTTCCAAACTAAAGATTTTCTAATATTAAAAGTATATAATATATGCATAGTTAGAAAGTTTGCTACGTAACTCTCCTTCCATCTTCTATAAATCCATTGTCGTTGTACTTTTATAAACCCTACAGAGAACTAAGTCCTTCTATAAACAAAAGAAAACATTTTCAATCTCTTTTTCCAAATTTAGCTAACCAAAACAGAAAGAACAGAACATAAAATGGATCTTTGAGAATTGGAGTTAGAAGAAGAAGAAGAAGAAGAAGAAGAAGAAGAAGAAGAAGAAGAAGGATGTGTTTGGAAATTGTGTATCATGAGGAGAAGAGGGAGCTTGGTCGGCAACAAGCACCGGGTGTGTGTCCGTACTGCGGTGGAAAAGTGTCGGCGGTTGACATCGAGACGAAGTGGTTGTTCTGTTTCTTACCACTCTGTTTCAATCTCAAACGCAAGTACTCNAAAAAAAAAAAAAAAAAAAACAGAGACGTGGCAAATGAAGGAAAAAAAAAACAGAAGAGTTCTTATATTTTTTTTTTTTTTTTTACGTCAATATGTATTTCATTAATTCAAAACACCATCTGTTCATACAATATGAGAAAGATAAAGAGGACAATTATGAGATAATATCCAAGGCACAGATTCTTGAGTAGCCCGTCGAGCAAGGAAGTCAGCACACTGGTTTGCACCTCGATTCACATGTCGGAATTGCACATTGGTGAACATGGTCCGCCAATTTTGAATCGTATGTACCATTTGTTGCAGCTTTAAATTATGGTTGCTACCATTAATCGCCTTTACAATCACTTGGTTGTCACCTTCAAAAATCACATGTCGGTAGCCATAGGCCCATACTGTTATAAGCATTGGTCAAAGACACTAGAACAGGTAGAGGGTTTCGGATTGAAGTTAGAAGCTAAACCGGGTTTTAAGAGATGGGTTTAATCTCTTCGGTTATCTCTCGGTATAGTAATGATAATGACGACGTTGTTTTGGAACGAGAGACTTCATCTCTTTAAACAGAATAACGAACTCTCTAACGGCCAAGAGAGAGAGAGAGAGGTTGTTACGGAGGTTGAAGCTTAAGATCGATCAAGCAAGAAGAAGTGAAGCTAGATCGATTCTAGAGAAAGAGAGAGATCAAATTGAGTTTTTCAGGTGAGAGAAACAGATTGTATCGAGTGAGAGAAACAGAGAGAGGGTTGATCTTTCGGTGAGTGTTTTCTCTCGGAGAAATCTTTCTCCGGTGAACTTCTGTTGTAATTCCGGTGACTTTGTTCCGAATCTCTTAGTGAATTCCGAGGAAACTCCTCGGCCAGACGTAGGGTGAAGTTTATCACCTGAACTGGATAAATCGTGTGTGTGTTCTTGTGTTGATTTCAAATTCAAACAAAACAAATCATCAATCCGAAGCAAAACGTGAATCAAATCTCAAGATCTTTGGAAGATTAATACAACAATTGGTATCAGAGTCTGCAGGTGTTCGATTCAAAGATACAAGAAGGTGATTGAGTTGATTCTGTGATCTTGCTTTATCACGATGTCTTTCGCACGAATCGAGATGGAAAAATTCAATGGATTGGTAGATTACGACCTGTGGAAGGAGAAATTGCTAGCTCATCTGGAGATTCTGGGGCTAATGGATGCTCTCAGACAACAGGAGCAAGAATTAGCAAAGGTTGAAACCACGACTAAAGAGGAGGAACCAAAAGGAAAAGGAGCATAATCTAAGTCTGCAGAATCAAAAGATGTTGATGCATCTCTTGCAGAAAAGCAGAGAAAGGTAAGAAGCACAATAATCTTGAGTGTTACTGATAAGATTCTTAGGAAGATTATCAAGGAAAGTACTGCAGCTGGAATGTTGAGAATTCTAGATTCTCTGTATATGTCAAAATCCTTACCAAATAGGATACTCTTGAAGCAAAGATTGTATGGCTTCTAGATGAATGAATCTTTGTCAGTAGAAAATAATCTAGATGAGTTCTTGAGGATTATAACAGATCTAGAGAATGTCAAGGTGACTGTAGCAGATGAAGATATGGCCATTCTTCTTCTGATGTCTCTGCCTAAGCAGTTTGATCAGCTGCGAGACACGCTGAGATATGGTAAAGCTACCTTAACATTTGAAGAAGTTATAACAGCAATAAACTCAAAGCAGCTAGAGCTTGGAGCTGGAGGTAAAGGTCAAAAGGCTCAAGTAGAAGGCTTATTTGTCCAGTCCAACAACAAGGGAAAAAGCTTTAACAAAGATTCTTACCAAAACAAGAATAAGGGTAAGTCAAAGGGTAAGGACAAGAGCAAGAATGGTAAACCAACTTGCTGGATATGTGGGGATGAAGGACATTTCAAAAGGAACTGTCCAAAGAAAACTCAAGTGCAAACACAGGGAAAGTCATCAGGAGAAGCTTCCACAATAACATCAATAGAATTTGTGGAATCTCTGATAGCAGAAGAAGCAAATTCTGTTGACATAATTGACTTCAATGAAGTCTGGATTCTTGATACAGGATGTACTTACCATATGACTCCAAGGAGAGACTGGTTTATAAGCCTGAAAGAGTTTGAAGCAGGAGCTGTAAGGATGGCTAATGAAAGTGTATCTGCAGTCAAAGGAGTGGGAACCATCAGGGTGAGAACTTCAGAAGGGAATCTAGTCTCAATCTCTGATGTCAGGTATGTACCTCAGTTCTCTAGAAACTTATTATCTTTGGACACATTTGAAGATCAGGGGTGTTCTTTCTCATCTAAAGCTGGTATTCTGGACATTAAGAAAGGGGATAGAACTGTACTTCAAGGTAAAAGGATGGGGAAACTATACATTCTCGAAGGGAAAAGCCAAATGGGTGAGTCTAATGCTGTGACTGATACAAATGATGCCAGCCTCTGGCACAGTAGACTTGGGCACATAGGGCAGAATGCTCTTGAGTCTCTGGTTAAGCAGGGGTATCTGAAGAATATTAGAAGTTCAACTGTTCAGTTCTGTGAATGCTGTGTATATGGGAAGTCTCACAAGTCTAGCTTTGGCACAGGTAAACACACAAGCAAGGCATGTCTAGAGTATATACATGCTGACTTGTGGGTCTCACCAAATGTACCAGCATCTCTAGGAGGATGTCATTATTTCTTGAGCCTGATTGATGACTTTTCTAGGAAGGTGTGGGTGGTCTTTCAGATCACTAAGGATCAGGCCTTTGCCAATGTTCAGAGATGGAAAACTTTGGTGGAAAATCAGTCCGGATTGAAGGTTAAGACCCTGAGAACTGACAATGGACTTGAGTTCTGTAATAAAGAATTTGATGACTTCTGTGAGCTTAATGGTATCTCTCATCACAGAACAATACCTTATACTCCACAACAAAATGGAGTTGTGGAGAGGATGAACAGAACCATCTTAGAGAGAGTAAGGAGCTTACTCACAGAGTCAGGCTTACCTAAAGTCTTTTGGGCTAAAGCAGTTAACACAGTGGTCTATCTCATTAATAGGATTCCAACAACAGCCATAGAAGGAAAGGTTCCTGAAGAACTGTGGTCAAAAACTATTCCTGGTTATGATCATCTGAGGAGGTATGGTAGTGTGTGTTACTATCACTCAGATGAAGGTAAACTACAGCCAAAAGCAAAGAAAGGGATTTTCATAGGATATCCATCAGGGGTTAAGGGCTACAAGCTATGGTCACTCGAGGACAAGAGATGTCTGTTAAGTAGGAATGTGGTATTCAATGAGAAGCAGGTGTATAAGGATGTTGTGTACAGGTCAGGGGGAAATGATAATGACAACATAGCATTCTTGGATGTCATTCTGGGATCATCATCTATCAAGGATTCTGTTTCAGGTGGAGTCTCCCAGGTACAAGGTCAATACTTAGGAGAAACTTCAGAAATGATACAGGAAGTAATACCAGATGATAGTGATGATGATAGATCTCCTGAAGAAACTGGCTCAATGAACACATCCCTTGAGGAATATCAGCTGGCTCGTGACAGAACCAGGAGAGAGACCAGACCTCCAAGGAAACTAGATGACTATGTATACTTAGCTATGTATGTAGCTGAAGATGGAGACATAGTTGAGCCTAGAGATTTTCAGTCTACTATGAGAGATAAGAATGCAGACATGTGGAGATTAGCAGCTGATGAGGAAATGGAGTCACTGCAGAAAAAATTCACATGGATTGTGGTGGAGAAGCCACTAAACAGAAAGATCATCGGATGTAAGTGGATATTCAAAAGGAAACCAGGGATACCAGGGGTGGAAGAGCCAAGATTTAAAGCTCGATTAGTAGCAAAAGGATTTGCTTAAACAGAAGGCTTGGATTACAAGGAGATATTCTCGCCAGTAGTCAAGCATGTATCCATAAGATATCTCATGTCTTTGGTAGTTCAAGAGGACCTTGAGCTAGAGCAATTGGATGTCAAAACTGCCTTCTTACATGGTGAGCTTCAAGAAGAAATTTTCATGTCACAACCTGAAGGATACATTGAGAAAGGTAAGGAGAATTGTGTGTGCTTACTAAAGAAATCTCTCTATGGACTTAAGCAGAGTCCTAGACAATGGAACCAAAAGTTCAATGAGTATATGCTGGAGATAGGATTCTGCAGAAGCAATCAAGATCATTGTGTGTACATAAAACACATAGGTGGAACATACATATACCTTCTATTGTATGTAGATGACATGCTGGTTGCGTGTAAGGACATGTCATTGATCTCTAATCTGAAGAAACAATTAAGTTCAAGGTTTGAGATGAAAGACTTGGGGGCAGCCAAGAGGATACTGGGTATAGACATCTATAGAGATAGAGAAAAGGGTATCTTAAAGTTGTCACAAGCAGGATATCTTGATAAGGTATTAAAGACTTTCAACATGGAGCAGGCAAAGTCAGTCAATACACCATTAGGAGCTCATTTCAAGTTGAAGGCAGCAACAGCAGAAGAACTAGAAGAGGAGGCAGAGTTCATGAAGTCTATACCATACTGCAATGTTGTGGGAAGCTTAGTGTATGGTATGACAGGAACTAGGCCAGACCTTGCCTATCCAGTAGGGATGGTGAGTTGTTATATGAGTAATCCAGTAAGGACACACTGGAGTGCAGTGAAATGGATCATGCGGTACATAAGGGGAGCTTGTGAGAAGTGTCTAGTCTTCAGAAAATGTGATGATTTTAAAGTATATAGTTTCAGTGATTCTGATTTTGCAGCGGATCTAGACAGGAGAAGATCAATTA
>OVAN01008417.1:0-18203 GCA_900406275.1 Anastatica hierochuntica | reverse complement strand
CGTAGGAGCACTCCGAGGAGCATATCTCTCCAACCAAAGAGAATTAGGAAACAAGGCCGATTCGTCTAGAAAGCTTACTCATCAGAGCATCTTTACCAAGTGGATTCATTATAAAGACAGCTCAGACCAAAAAGTTATGAATTTTACAAACTGGTCGCGTCTGTTTGTTTGTGATCTGGACGTATGCATGCTCCAAGGAGCACACCGTTCGAACCAGAGGGATTCAAAGGGTGAATCAACTTGTTCTAGATTCTTAAGTCATCAAAGAATCACGTCAAAAAGGTTTGGGGCGAAAAGAAATTCTGAGCTAAGAGATATGGATCATACAAAACAGGTCATTCTGCGCTTACCTGGTTTCGAGACTGCCAAGTTTGAAACACTTCAATCCAAAATATGGCGACCAGAGTCGAATGCAGGTATTCGCGAAGCTGTGAAACTCTCAAGAAGAATCTATAAGCGAGAGGAGGATGAGCAAATCAAGCCACCTGATTTGGATCAGAACAAGCATCAAGACGTCATCTACTTCATGGGGATCAAAGACGCACCATCTGGTTCAAATCTCAAGCCAGAACCGAATGACGAGGATTTGAGGGCAAATCCTTTTAAAGGAGGAGGGAATGATGCAATATGGATCAGCAACAAAATTAAAGGACAAAAGCTAAGTCAAGAACCAACAAAGCCAAAGATCATGTCATGGTTTAATGGCTTTGCTTAGGAGCTAATTGGTATGATGCATGAGGTATTGGACCGAGAGAAGCATAAGGAGTCAAGGCAGATCGTTTTGGGCTTGAATATTCATGGAAAAATCAGTCTTCAGACATATCTTAGTTCACACGAAGAAAGGCCCATCAAGCCTCAATCTTATACGGTCGAATAATATATCAATCTGACGGCAATGCGAAAATCTACAATCATGCGAAAGGGCCCAACCAAATTGGTAATTACTCGATTATTATGGTTTGATTTTTGACTTGGTTTATTTTAATTTTGGGTTTAATATTTTCGATTTGGTTTAGTAGTTTAGGAAAACTCTAGTTGTTTTGTTTCTACTTAAAGGTTGTACTCTACAGACTTTTAGAGGAATCGAAGTTTTAATATAGAAAAGAGAAGTTTCTCTCCATATTTTTTCGTGAATTTGAGTGTGTCATATCTCAATTCACAACCTTCTGGTGTGTAATATGTAGAAGAAACTGATCGCTAAAGAGTTAATTCTCTAAGAGTCTTTTGTTTTAGATCACAAAAGAGTTAATTCTCTAGATCTATAGCACATCTATCCTTCTATCAATCATCCTCATCTATTCTCATCCATAAAACAAAAGAAAAACCATCAAAATAACATTAGAAATTTCGATCTCTCTTTCAGAAGATCCGGGATTGCATCAATTAAGCACTTGAGACACAAGCATTTCTTCCACTTGAATATTGTCTCCATTTTCTTTCGAATCATCAGTCAATGTAGCTTCACACTCCATTGCTACATTTTCCATGCTTCTTTCTGGTCTTCTTTGAATCATTCTTGGATGTTTCCTTTAAAGGCTTCTTGGAGTTTCCTTTCTTTTAGGGATAGCTCGGTTCCTTAATCTTCAAACTGTTTTCCATTTGGATAGCTATCTTTTTCAATTTTCTAACATTCTACTTGTTCTCCATTGCTGAATATCTACAAAAATAAGAACTCAAAGAGCCAATAAATCTCTTGAAAATTTTAAAAGATCAATAGATGTCTTAAATAATAATTTGAAATAGCAACTACACATCACAATGATATAAGAAACAAATAAAAAGAATCAAACAATAAAAATTTCTAATTTTTCAAAATATTTTAGGAATTTTCAGATTCAACATTTATAGCAAAAAATCATCACCAAAATTTCAATTTTAAGGTCTAATGATGCAAAATAATTAAAATATCCTAGTTGTACATAAAGAAATAACATTAGAGCAAGCAATTTTCCCTACAATTTTTTTGTTTGTTATGTGTTTCTAGTTTTCAAAATATAGTGGCAAAAATTTAAATAACTAGTTATAAATGTAAAATTCATGTATTCAACATGTTTTTCGAAAAGAAATCCCAAAAAATAAGCTAAAACAAGCTTAAATAAAAAAAATTCATGAAATTCTTAAACTTGTAGCTTTGAAAAAATTAGAGTTTAGAAAGCATACCTTGGTTTTGGAATGAAGAAATGATGTAAGTAATGAGATTCTCCTAAGGAAAACACTCCAAATTTAGCAAACAAACTAAAACTCAAAGATTTGAAATTTTTATTCTTTAGGGTTCTAAAAGTTTTATAAAGTAAAGAGATGAAGTTTTGAGAGTTTTAGATCTATATTTAGTAAAAGAAAAGCTAAACACTTTTTTTTCCTTTCCAAAATTTTGAATTTGGTTCTAAAAAATTGAAACATTGGTTTAGTTTTTGTTAAAATCGTTTTAGAAACCATTTCAAAAACCAAGTGTTGAGGCACTTACCTTAGCCATCGGTCGCGACACTTTGTTTGGTACGAATAAAGTTGGAGGTTACATCAACCGGTGGGAGCAACACAAGGACGAAGGCACATAAACCATTCCCAGTGGCCGTGTGGCCTGATTTGGCTTGAACCGGTGGTGGAAGCAACATCAACTGGTGGGAGCTGGCAGGTGCGCCATAGCAGCTGGTCAAGGCAGGAGGCCAATTCCACCGGTTGCGATGGCTCATATGGCACAGGCCGGTGGCTCGTCCTTCGTCAGCCAGTAGGGAGTCTTTTTCGCCCTATTTATATTTTTACTCGATCGCTCAGTAATCCGAACGATTGTTTTGATTTCCGATTAATTGGGAAGTGATTCGGGAGGCTTTCTATGGTAATAAATTTTTTTAGGCATTTTTTGTCGTGTATTTGTGCGAGAGATATAAAAATACGGACAATTTGAAGTTCTTGAATTTAAAAACTCTTTTTTGACCTGATTAAGAACTCGTTTGGGGTTGCTTTTGGAATGTAGCTCGGATCAGTGAGAGTACTTAGTCAATTTCCATTCTGCCAACTTGATTCTCATCTAAAAAGACACCCTTCGCTTAACCAAGTTTATTGGCTAGCCGACATAGATGTTACATTAGCCAAAATTTAAAATTTGAAAACTCAAAACTATAAACGGGCTATTTTTTCAAAATGGTCACTTTGCTCGGACATCTGCAGTGGTTTGAGTTGATTTGTTTGTCGGCTACTGGAAACTACCTTGTCTCCACTTGTTATGAATCTTGATTCTCCAGGCGACTTTTGATTTTTACCGTTCCAATGTTGATTTCTCTCAGACATATTGCTTATCATATAGTATATGTTATAAAAATGAAGTTCGAGGTTTACATTACTTTTTTGGTACTTTTATGGACTGGCCAAAATTTACGATCAACTGTAAGTAATGCTTCAATATGATCAATTAATGGCTTTTCTCACATATTTCTTCTCTATCCTTCATGATATTATCGCTTTCCCCGAGCAATTTTGATTCAAAGCCTTGAATTGATTGGCGGGCCTCTGCATGTTCTCTACTCTCAAATAAGTGTACGAAATAGTCCAGGAGATGATATGAATATATTTGATCCGCTTCCTCGCCAAGATTAAAAAACCGAGCTTGAGGCACATATGCCTTCCCATCGATCGGGCCTCTTTTTTGGACATACCAGAGTAAATTCAATCGCCACACAGTGGAAACAACTTTCATGTATCCTTGTTGTTGTCTTTGAATCCAATTTTTTGTGTGTTTCTCATGTTTTTTTTAAAAAATTCTTTTAAAATTAAAACTAACTATTCGACATATAAATAATTCCTAAAAATTAAAAAAACAATATTAAAACTATGTGGGTTGCCTCCCGCAAAGCGCTTGTTTTGAGTCTTTAGTTCAACTCCTTTCACTTTTTAGACGTCATCGGTTTCCTCTAAAGGAAGTGTTGTTCCTTTAGCTTCTTGTCTTCTCCACAGTCTTCTCTAGGATCCTTTTGATTTCTCTGTTAGAGATCTCCACTTGTCCGCTTGTTTGAGGATGATAAGGTGTAGCGACCTTAAGCTTTTTGTACTCCATTATTGTTTAGGAGATTCTCGATCACTTTGTTAATGAAATGCGAGCCACCATCGCTTATCGCAACTCGTGGGACACCAAATCTTGGTAAAATGATATACTTGAACATCTTCATCACCACTTTTACATCGTTTGTGGGGATGGCTATGTCTTCCACCCACTTAGATATTTAATCAAAAACCACAAGAATATATTTTTTCCCATATGATGAAGGATACAAACCCATAAAATTGATTCCCCAAACATCGGAAACTTTGACTTCTTGCATGAAGTTCTGTGGCATCTCATTATGTTTGCTGATATTTCCTTGTCTTTGGCATGCATCACCCTTTGATATGAAATCTTGGGCGTCCTTAAAGATGGTAGGCCACGAAAAACCAGTTTGAGAAACCTTGGAGATAGTTTTTAAAGTGGCAAACTCTCCACCATAATCTGATCCAATGCAAGCTAATAGGATGCCTAGTACTTCTTCTTC
The DNA here is from genome assembly GCA_900406275.1 of Anastatica hierochuntica. NCBI lineage: Eukaryota > Viridiplantae > Streptophyta > Magnoliopsida > Brassicales > Brassicaceae > Anastatica > Anastatica hierochuntica. Next base: position 13,683 of record OVAN01008417.1, on the reverse strand, counting down.
CAGGATGCATCTTCTGAACATTTCATCAGGGCAATTTTTTGTATAGGTATGAATCATCCCAAAAGTAATGTATAACATCTCTCAAGAACTTTTTCTTCTTGTACCCAATGAGTTTAAGAGGCTCGATGTTTGCTGCAAGATAGTTAGCGATGTACCCATACCAAGGAGAAGAGGATGGTGCTGGTTTTCAAACTTCTTTGGAGCATCTCTCAAGATAAAAACATCGTTAAGAGTATCGAAACACACTTGAGGAGTAAGGATCGAATCCTTAGTGGAGATTGTAGGGTAGAACACTCTCTTCTTGATTTTGGAGAAACAAACCCGTCGATTAGGATAATCTATAACCGCTCAGATTGTTGTAAGAAAATGACTACCAAGAATCAATGGCATTGAAGATTATTTACTCGTCTCAAAAATTTGGAAGTCAACAGGAACCAAGCTGCCACCTGCTTGCATTGTTACATCTTTTAGGAATCCATTTGAGGATCTCATGGCATCTCCAAACTTTAGAGACATGTGAGATGGCTTGATAGCGCTAATCCCCAATTGGTTGCATTGGATTTAGGCATGAGATTCACAGTAGCTCCAGAGGCACAAAGAGATCCTTGAAAATCTACAACATTGATTTCACAAGAGAAAACGAACTTCATCAGGTAATCTATTTGGTGCAGCTTCCTTTGATGTGGTTCTTTATATGTAGGTTCGTCATTCTCAAGGCATGGTAATAGAATAAAAGCTACTAGTGGGTCAGCATCCACTGATTTATTTTCAATGTCAGCGGCATCTTCTTCCTTGTCGTGCTTCAGATTTTTCTCAGCTTTCCTGGGAAGAAAGCTAACTTGTCTCTTCAAATCTTATGTACTTTGAGAAACTTCAACATAGAGCATTTTTACATGATTAGAAATGTCCATGAATTTCTAGATAGCCACTTGGTATTCTCGTTGAGATGATTTTACATGTTGCCCATGTTTCGGGCGTTTTGCTTTTCACCTTCTTGTTGAAAAAAAAGTTCAACCTTGTTCCCTAGAGAGACTATAATTACGTCCTTCGCTTGAGCAGTATCTTCCAATATCATCTCAAAGTCACTCAGCCGCAGATGCGTTTGAAGACCTCTATGTCCAAAGTTTTCTCGATTTTGTGTTGCTGGAAATTCTCAAGACCGCTTGTGTAGTGAACTTCTCCTTGCTTACCATGAACTATATTTCTGGTACGATCATGAATTGCAATTTCAGCAGTCTCTTTCACGTTAGTAATGGATAAATCCCCTCGGACTTACCTTGCACCGTCTCGGTGCAAAACCAATCTAAAGTGGGGATGAGAGACTTAATAAAATAAAAATAAAAAAGAAATGCAAAAGACAATGATTCGAACAATGACACCTGATATACAACTCAAAAGTATGCTGATGTGCATCATCTGGGGTGTTGCTGCTCAAAAGTGTATCGTGTGTGTGAAGAATCACTCTGGGCTGTGTTGGATGTCTCAACTGCATCTTGTCCAAAGTCTGAAACTGGAGAAAAACTCTATAAATTTCCATCTTTTTCTTGCTCAGCTCTCTCTGCGAGTCCTCCTTTAAACTCATGGTACATCGTGTCTCAAAACACGAACAACTCTGGTCATCGTCCTCTGTAGACGAACTCTTCTCACTCTCTCTGTAGCTAAAGCAGCACGAAAAACCTCCAAAGACTCTTTTCATGGGATATAATCTGAAGCAACATAAGTCATGCTCTGAGGTAGTGATCCTTCTACTCGTTCAACAGCCTTGGCAGCAAAGTCCTTGGCTCTATGATAGTCCCTCAAGACATGAATAAGATACTCTGGTGATCTCCTAAAAATCTAAGAAGGAGAAGGGTCGAAAGGAGTATGACTTTCCGGCAGAGATGGAAGGAATGAGCAGGGAAGAAGGACACAAGTTGGCTCAGTGTCATGAGGAGGCATGAATTGGTATTCGAAAGTATCCATACCCTCAATCCATCCTGCAAAAAAATGAGACCTAATAAGTCTTGAAAGATCCAACGATCCACCGCTAGCCATGAGTGTCTCAGAACTAAAGTCCACTCCTCTAAAGCTAAGAATAGCACTGATAATCTCTTCGAAATGAGATGAGTAGCTGAGCTCTCTCTTCTCCTTAGTTGTCACATCTTCACATCAATCATCCTTCTAGCAATTAGAGCTCCATATTTGGCTCTCTAAGGGGCGGCAACAATAGGAGAAATGAGGATGAAGAACTCATCCCTAAGCACTCAACTCTGCTCGACCCTGCTAAAAATCCATTCTGCTAAAAGCCTATCAAAATAACGAACTGCTTAATGTCAAATCTTTGCTTCCTTGGAGTGCCCGGGTCGAAGAGTCTCATAAGAAAAATGATCCCATGAAGTGTAGGACGCATGATCCGAGCTAAGCTTGGGTTCATCCAAGCATTCCAAACACAAAATCTCACAAATCTCACCAATAGAAAAAGAGTAAGCGGTATCTCTGGATGAGAAAGTAAGAATCCAGTCTTGAGCTTTAACTCATTTTCCCTTGGGGTAGGAAAGCTCAACCGTTCAAAGAAACTCCTTGAAAAACTTCCCATACACCAGGAAAGATAGCTCATTGAAGCTCTCAATTTCAATGTATCCAAAAGCTAAGTGACATCTCTTGTCAATCCTAAGGCATCAAGTATTGGAAATGGATCTCCAAAGGAGCTTGAAACTTTATTGTTGAAATGGTTGTCCCATAGGTTATATTTTGATCCATCTTTAGTCCAAAAATTCCTCTTGTTAGTCTCAGAGGTGCTAGAGCCGTGAGCTAAAGTCCTTTGGCTCTTGATTTCCTTTGCTTCTTTCGTGGTGGAGATTTTGTCACATCATTGACGACTTGTGAGACCGGAACGAAAACCATCTCTTCAACTTGAATATCTTCTCCATCGTCTTCTGAATTTTCACTCAAAGTGGCATCACTCTCATTTGCTACATCCTTCTCATGCTTCTTTGTGACTTTCGTTGAATCCTTTTTTGTAGTTGGCTTCAAAAATTTCTTCGATTTTCCGGACCTTGAGGAGTCGCTTGGTTCTTTAATTTTCAAAGCTCTTTCCTTTTGGATAGCTATTCTCGTTGATTTCCTGACGTTTTCCTCATTCTCCAATTTTGAATATCCTACCAAACAAGAACTCAAGAGCTAATGAGTCTCTTGAAAAATTTAAAGAGAACCATAGATATCCATATGCAATTTGTAATAGCAAAGGCACATCTCAATGATATAAGAAGCAATTCAAAATAATCAAACAAGCAAAAGATCAAATTTCTCAAAATTGAAAGGCAATTTTCGGATATAACATATATAGCCAAATATTATCACCAAAAATTTCAATTTTGTGGTCTAATGATGCAAAATAACTAGCATATCCTAGTTATACATAAAAATGACTTTAAAACAAGAAAATTATCCTACAATTTTCGGATTAATTGAGTTCCCAAAGTTCAAAAATTTGAAATTTGAAAATCTTGTCGAAACAAGCCAAATAACTAATTCTAAATGTAAATCCATGTACTCAACAAGCTTTTCTAAAGGAAATCTCTAAGAAACAAGCTAAACCAAACTTAAATCTACGAAATTCTAAAAACTTATGACTTTTATAAAATAAGAGTTTGACGACATACCTTGATACTTGAATGAAGAAAGGAATGAGATTCTTCAAATAAAACTACTTCAAGTTTAGTAAACATACAAGAATTCAGGGTTTTGAAAGTTTAGTTCTTAGGGTTCTAAAAGTTGTTCAAGAGAAAATTTTGAAGTTTTAAAAGTTTTAGATTTAAAACTACTAAAAGGAAAACCAAATACTTGTTTTCTCCTTCTTTTTTTCGAAATTAGTTTGCAAAAATTGGAGAAATTGGTTTAGTTTTGTAAAACCAGATTAGGAGCAATTTTAAAAATCAAAGTATGGCACTTACCTCTTTTGACCAGTCAGGCACCATATTTTGGCACGAATCGGTCATGGTATCATTGCCACCCAGTCGTGAAAGCTACACGGACTAGGCACAAATGGCTGTAGGACCGGCCGCATGACCATTTTTAGCAAATCCTGGTCCTGGGAGTTCGCTAACCGACCGAAGCTTTAAGAGAGCGCATAGTCGAGGCACAGAGGCTCTCACACCAGGTGTGACAGTTCTAGTTGCACACTCCATTCTTGGGTGCTTCGTCAGCCGGTCAAAGCTCCATCTCATCTGTTTCTTGGTTTTTCTCGACCATTTTGCAATCTAAGCGTTTGTTTCGAATTCCAATTGGTCAGGTAGTACCCCAAGACGTCTTTCATGATACCAAAATGTTTTAAAACATTTTCGATGGTGGATTTAGCCGAAAAAAATTAAAGACAAACACATAGAGGTTCTTGAATTGTTGAAACTTCTTTTTGACGAGATTAAGAATTTGTTTGGATTGTTGATCGTTGCTCGGATCCTTGAGGTTACATGGTGAATTTTCATTCTGCCAATGTGATTCTCACCTAAAAATGACATTCTTGGCTTAGCCAAATTCATTGGCTAGTCGGAAAAGACGTAATGTTAGCAAAAAATTAAATTTTGAAAAATCAAAGTTTTAACCGAGTTGTTTTGTTCATAATAGTCTCTTTGCTAGAAATCTTCGATAGTTTGAGTTGATTTTCTTGGCACGTACTGGAAATGTCCATGTCTCCTTTTATTAAGAAACTCGATCGTCCAAAAACTTTTGATTTTGACCGTTCCAAGGTCGGTTTCTCTCGGACATATCACCTATCATATATTTTTAGTTTATAAGAAATGAAGTACGGAGTTTTGTTATCTCTTTTGATACTATTTTAGATTATCATGGATTCCATAAAGAATATCTCTTAGTTCTTCGGTATGAAAAATTGATGGCGTTTTTCAAAAAATCTTCTTTGTTCTTCATGATATCAACATTTTGTTCCAAGAAATTTTGAATTGAAGATTTAGTGTAATTGGCGATCGTTAACATCCTTCTCCAGTCTCAAATGAATGTATGGAATGGTCTAGGAGATGACTTGAACGATTTGGATCTGCTTTCTTGCCGAAGTTGAAAAACTAATTTTGAGGCATTTTCACTCTGACAATGGTCGGGGGTCAATTTTTTGGCTAATCCCGGTGTAAAATCAATCGTCACCTAGTCGATACAACTTTTAGGTTCCTTTGTTGTTGTCTTGTTTTTTTAAAATCCTGACAAAATTAAAACTAAATATTAGATATCTAAATAAGTCCTAGAAAGTTAAAAAAAAAAAAAATTAAAAACCATGGGGGTTTCCTCGCACAAAGCACTTGTTTCGAGTCTTTAGCTTGACTCCTTTCACTTTTTAGATGTGATCGATTTTCACTAGAGAAATTGTGGTTCCTTTAGCTTCTTGAGTCTCCGAAATTGGTGGTGGAGAGGGTGGTTTGAGATCATCAAGTGTGGACACCAAAGGTGGATACTGACTTCTGGATAGGCTAGGCGGAAATAAACTCGCAGTGACAACTTGGCCCAATATCGCAAACCTCTCGATAAACAAAGGGGAGATGGTAGGAGTCTTGAAGCAGATGGGCCTTCTAGTCAAGTGGCCCCAGAAGATGAAGTCACTTGACTATCCCCGAAATACCAACAAGTGGTGCAATTTTCATAATGACCACAACCATGGAACGTAGGATTGCGTATCTCTCAATATGGAAGTTAATGAGTTGCTCAAGAAAGAATACCTCCAGGAATTCCATTCCGACAAGGCCAAAGAGTTGCTGAGCAATCGAAAAGATGTTGGCCAACAAGACGCAATGTCCTAGATTCTCCTCCAAGACATGACCGCATGATCAATGTCATATCAAGAGGATAAAAAGTCAGTGGTGTCACCCACGCCACTTCTAAAAAGAGCACAAAAATCTCAAAGAATAACCAAGGCATCCTGGAAGCCAAACGCCGGAGTCATAGGAAGGAGATCATCAGCTTCACGGCTAAAGAACAAGAAAGGATTCTGGCACCCCACCACGACGCGTTGGTTGTTTCTTTAACGGTGTCGAATTTTTTGGTGAAGAGAGTATTGATTGTCAATGGAAGCTCAAAGAATATGCTCTTCTTGGGAGCTTACGGAGACCTAGGCCTGACTCAAGATGCCGTAACCAAGAAGGTCATGCCACTCGTAGACATCAGTGGAGAAGTACAGCACACCATTGGGAAAGTAACTCTTCCTCTCTATGCAGAAAAATAAATCTGTCCACCAAGTTCTTTTTCTTAGATTGTACATCTGCCTACAACATGATCATTTTGCAACCTTGGATACACGAGATGGGAGCAATGCCTTCTAATTTGCATCAAGTGCTGAAATTCCCAACACCTTGGGGAGTCAGAGAGGTCAAAGAAGATAAGGAGAATGCTTGATCATGTTATGAAACTACCTTAAAAGGAAAGGCAGCCCCCTTATAACAAATACATAAACCACTTCCTGCTAAGCATACTGAGGAGTTTCAATTGAACAACTGAACGAAGTACTCTTGACACTTGGAGACCCGATGAAGAGCCTCAAGTAGGGTCAAGACTGCAAGGAGGCATACACCATAGTTTAATCGACTTCTTGAGGTCTAACTCTGAATGCTTTGCTTGGTCCCACGTGGAAATGCGTGGCATACTGGAAGTAAAAGTACATATGTTGCAAGTAGACCTGAAACATCCGCCTGTTGAATAGAAAAGGAGGAAGTTTGCTCCACAGCGTAATGCGATAATTAATGATCAAGTAAAGAACCTGCTTGCTACTAGGTTCATCAAAGAGGTGCACTACCCAGATTGGCTAGCAAATGTCTTCGTTGTCTAAAAAAGAAGGGCAAGGGAAGGTTATGCATAGATTTCAAAGATCTTAAAAAATCCTGCCCAAAGACAGAACACATAGACAAGTTGGTAGACACCAAGACAGAACACAAGCTGGTGAGCTTCATGTTTTCTTTCTACGGGTACAACCAGATACTCATGCACCCAAAAGACTATGAGAAAACATCCTTCATGACCTCACGAGGGATATACTCCTATAAAGTGATGCCTTTTGGGATAAAGAATGTTGGGTCCACATATCAAATACTAGTTAACATGATGTTTGCAGATCATATTGGCCAAATTATGGAAGTCTACAGAGAATTCATGCTGGTTAAATCATTAGAAGCAGAAGACCACATAATCCACCTGGAGCAGGGCTTCTGGGCACTGATGAGGTATAACATGAAACTCAACCCTTCCAAGTGTTCGTATGGAGTGAGCTTTGGAAAATTTAAGGCGTACATAGTAAATTACTTGGGAATTGAAGTGAACCCTGAGAGAATCAGGGCAATTCACGCAATTCTCTCACCAAAGACCCCCTACGACGTATAAAAACTCACAGGAAGGATGGCCGCCATGAGCAGATTCATATCCACACTCTTAGATAAGTCCAACGCATTCTTCGAATCCCTCAAAGACACAAAGAGATTTGTATGAGACCAGAATTGTGAAGACGCCTTGCTCAAACTCAAGGAGTACCTTACCACACCGCCTCTTCTCTCCAAAACACATAACGAAGAACCACTCTTGCTCTACCTGGCAATTTCTGAGCATGCAATAAGTTTCTTATTTGTTAGGGAAGAGGAAAACAAGCAACATCCAATTTACTACGTCGACAAGTCTCTCTTGGATGTAGAGAGACGCTACAACTACCGGGAGAAGTTAGCTCTAGCTCTTGTTATCGCAACCAGAAAGTTGCGTTCTTGCTTCCAGGCTCACCATGTTGTAGTAGTCACACCTTTGCCTATAGACACAATGCTCCACAAGCAAGAAGTATCCAGAAGGTTAGGTAAGTGGACTGTTGAATTGGGGGAATACGCTGATCTTTTGCCCAGCTATCACAATAAAGTTAAAAGTGTTGGATGACTTCATAGCAGAACTCTACCCATCTATGATACCCGAAGTAGAGGAGGAAGTCAAGATCTAAAAAGAGAAAAAGGGACAGGAGAGTGGTTGATGTACGTAGATGGATCAAGTAACGTGAGAGAGGTTAGACTAGGCTTCTTGCTTGTAAATGCAAACGGAGAAGTTTCATCTAGAGCAGTGAGGTGAAATTTGAAAGCCACAAATAATGAAAGCGAGTATGATGCCCTGATCGCCGGGCTATGTCTGGCAAACGAAAACCTAAGGGTCTATAGCGATTTCCAGCTAGTCATAAGCCTGATGCAGGGTGATTACGAGGTGAAAGATGTAACCATGGATAAGTACCTGGCCATAGCCAAGAAGCTCATTGATTAATTTCAAGTATGCAAACTCTACCAAATCCCTAGGGAGCAAAACTTGCAAGTCGACGTCCTAACGAACCTGGCCTCATCCTTAAAAACAACAAAGCCAATCAACATTCCCTTGATCTTGCTCTAGTGGCCGGCCACTAATGAGGATGCTAAAGGACTCAAAATCTCCAACATAAGGGAAAGGAAACTTAGATGAGTCCCATTATGTCCTATCTGAAAGATGACGTCCTGCCCAATATAAGAAGTGAATGCCGAAGGATTCAAAGGCAAGCAGCACGCTTCTGCCTGCCTGATCTAGGGTAAGTTTTTCCGAGGGTCATTCTCTTGGCCATACCTCAAATGCTTAATGCCAAAAAATTCCAATCTAGTCCTTTGGGACCTATACGAAGGCGAATGCGGATCCCACTCCCGCGATAGGAGCCTCGTGCGTAGAGCAAAAAGAGCAGGGTAATACTGGCTTACCATGGCCAGCGACGCACTACGAATGGCTAAGCATTGCCATAAATGCCAAAAGCATGCTCATGCCTCTAAGGTCCCACCCGAAAATCTCAAATCCATCAGTTCCCCGTGGCCATTCATGAAGTGGAGCATGGATATAGTGGGGAAATTCCCAAAGGTCCCTTACGAAAAGGAAATCTTGCCCGTGGTAACAAATACTTCTCAAAGTGTTTGGAAGCAGAAGTCATGAGCAAGATCACCAATGTCCATAACATGGGCAACATGTGTAACGCGATTCGAGGTGCCTGACGAGATAGTACCAGATAATGGTCCGCAATTCAAAAGCAAGAACTTCAAAAAGTTTTGCGAAGAATGGAGCATAAAGTTGAGTCTGCTTCGCCTAGGCACCCAGAATCTAATGGGCAAGCTGAATCTACCAACAAGATGATGGTGAATCTTCTCAAGAAGTATCTGGACGAAGCAAAAGGAACTGGGTCAAAGAGCTCCCAACACCACTATGGGCCTATAAGACCATGACCAAGATGAAAACAGGGGAAACACAACTCTCTCTAGTCTACGGATTAGAGGCAGTGCCCCCCACAAAAATTAGTGTCCTAACCGCCAGGACAGAGCTCTCAGCTCCAGAGGAAAATGAAGAGCTGATGGCGTTGTCCCTGGATCTTCTAGAAGAAAAGAGGGAAGCTACGAGAGCTAAAAAGTGGCAGCACCAACAGGAAATAACACAAAGCTATAATAAGAAGGTCCGCACCAGAACCTTTCTGCGAGGGGAATGGGTACAACGGTGATTCTTTGACAAGACCCAAAACAAAGTAGCAGGCAAGTTCGTACCTGGGTGGTGTTATGGATGATTTTAGGATAGTTCTTTTGTGGCACTAGGAAAGCAAGATATAACAATAAGGACAGTTGAAGGTAAAAGAGTATTTGTATTATTTGATCAAGAGAGAGAGAGTACAATACGATTTGGGTGTGTAACCCTTACAAAGATAGTGCTCTCTTAACCTAATGTCTAGTCTCTAGAGTTTTTTTTTGAATATATTTTTTGAACCCTTAGGTCAAGTATTTAATTATAGTATTTGGCGATGATTGTCCTCTTAGAATTAGAAAAACCGCGTATATCTTTATATATTTAGGCATATTTGCTTTTCTTTTAGGATTTCCTTTCTCGGGGTGGAATAGTCGTCCGACTTCCTGCCCAGAGGCATACTCCCGGCTCCCTGCTTTTATCGGCATTTTCTACTTTTGGCTTCAGGTATGTCGTACAACTTTTGGACCCAGGAGATTTCTCAAGGTCCAAAATGCTCCCAACAACTTGCCCCTTTATTGCCCAGGCTCGATTTGAAGCTGGGGGGGGGATAAATTATTCCCCTTGTACCTTGGCAATATATAGTTACTTTGCTTCCTTTACCCTTGGGTTATCGGAGCTTTACCTAGGTTTTTAACTTTTGGCTTGATGCCCTCCTCGTCCGGGTTTTGAATCGAGGCTTTCCTGGGAAGCTTCCGATGTTTGCTCTGCTAACGACTAAGTCATCATAGCCGTTGGATGAGATTTGAAAGATTTGGAGAGGAATGAAGGAGATTCTTTGAGACTCCTTCCTTCCACGCCAAATCATGGCGCGTGATCTCTCCATTTTCTTTTTCTCCAACTCTGTTTTTCTTCATTTTTCTCTGGCTTTCTCTCACGATCGCCTTCTTCTTCAACTCTCCTCTAGCAATTTCCTCTTTCGCCTCCAGCTCCCCACACCTTGCAAACTCATGTATGCTTTGATTGCTTTCGTCTTTACGATTTTCAGCCTAGGATTTCATGGTTTCTGTTAGAGTTCTAGGCTTTCTTAGATTCTGAGGAACCTTTCCTTTTGAACCCATGATCTGAAACCTAAGCTCGTATAAGGTAAATGGCGAGTCCATCAGAGGATTTTTCTTTCGTAGCCTTTTCTTCCATAGGAGCTAGGCTTATAGTAGGCGTTTACTGACGGAAGAGCCCTCCTTCGAGTCTGATGAATCGTCGGGAAGTTTGCAGGACTTGGGTCATGCACCAATCCCCGTTAGCTCTTACATTGCTCCATCTGTACTCAGGATTTGTCCCTTTTCTACGATCAGGGGAGATGAGCTAGGTGACTTGAGGAAGCAATATTCTTTGCCAGGGGATATGATCCTCAGGGCCGCGAGAGATGATGAGTATGCTTCTTCCTGCTCTTGTGATGAGATAGCCATGTATGAGGGCTATCTAGAGACAGGGGTGAAAGCGAATCTTCCGGCCCTTGTGGTTAAAGTGGCTGTTCCTGTGCCTATTATTCATGCAAACAAAAGACACAACGAAGCTTTAAATTTATAAGCATGTTTCCTAACAATCACACAATCCGCAAGTGTACAGATATGTCATTGTTGTACTTTGGGGTCGAACCAAAAGGAGAAAACCTTAAATAGATCTAACCATTGGGAATACACACTCAAGGCTAATCCAAACAAATAAGAAGGGTTGGATTTTGTTTTGGTTTTCTTAATAATTTAGAAATGAAAGCAAGATAAGAAAGTAAACAACTTAAATAAAGAAGGCAACCATAGTCATAAAAATGCTAACTTGAAATGAACTATAAACTAAGATGATGGACCAAGGGATGTTGTAATGGATCCACTTAGGAAGATGGTGATAGTGGTGTTAGATCAAGCTATTGAGCACAAATCCATGACCAAAGGCAATACTAGCCTAATCCACTCCCATGGCAAGAGGCCATTTCCTCATCAACTGCATTCGCTCAACTCTCGTTTGTTGCAAATGATAAATTGATTGGAAATCATTAATAATAAGCCCATATAGTCACTAATAAATCTAGCAAACAACTCTCATTGGCAAGATTGAAATAGAAAGTATTTAGTTTTCCTACGCATTTCATCGAACACCTCTCGGGCGAGAAATGCATACAAGTCTAGATCTTAGTTAGCTACTCTAAAACCTAGCATTAAGCACTCCAAATCCTTAGGAAATTTAAAATTATCTATCCCTAACACCATATCACAACCTAATCTAAGTAGATCTAAACATCCTTGCTTCCATCAAAAAGACTACTCACACAACATAAAGAAGAAAAAGAAAAGAGATGAAGAGAAAGATAAAGATTTCATAGATAAAGATAAATGTTTGATCCAAGATCCTAACTTAAAATAGAGACTCTTGATATTAAAGATCAAGAGAGAAAGCATTAAAATACAATCTTGATGAAGGAGAAAGTTATAAAAGTGTTGAATAAAAGATGGATACATAAAACTAGGTTAAAGGGGGTATTTATAGGTGAAAGGAGGGTGTTTTTCGGGTAAATGCAACACAGCATCGACCTCCTAGGTCGATGATGGATCTCCTGAGATTGATGCTGCGTTGCATTTGGCAGCAACCTGTAAAGGAGATGCATCATCTACCTTGGGTCACTCAGCATTGACCTCCAGGTCGATGCTGCGTTCACTTTGTAGCTTGTGGCTTGTTTCTTCTCCATTGGATGTCCTATTTTGATCCCATCTTCTCCCATTGCTTCTAGCCTTTAAATCCCTTTGATTCTTGGTCTTCTAAGCCTATAGAATCCATCATCTCAAGCTCTCAAATTGATCTACAAAGTTGCAGNCTCAAATTGATCTCCAAAGTTGCACCTACAAATGCAAAGAAAATGATATACAAATGCAATATGTTCCTAAACTAGACTCTAGACTCAAACTAATGCATTCTAAGACTTATATGCAATATTTACAACCTAAATGCATCTAAAAAATAAAAGAGATGAGTTCTAAAATTCATAAAAACCTATGCACATCAACTCTCCTTGACTTGCCCTTGGCTTGTCCTCAAGCAAACAACAAAGATAAAATCCGGAAGCGAGGTTTGAAAAGGAGAATCCAAGCCAAAGTATGTCTATTAATGCCTTCAATCAAATGTCCTAAAGAGTAGTATCATAGTGCATAAATCATGAATACTAAGTGTACTTCGCCATACTCGTCAGAAGAACTATCTCTAGGCACCTAAGTTAAATATCCACATACAATCTTATCCACCCATCCCTTAACATTCAATTAAGTATATGGCGTGCGGTTTTTACTTATGGGCAAGAAGTCTTAATCCATTCGGCTTGGAAATAAAAAGGGATAAATATTCAAAGAAGCACTTAAAGATGGTTTCACTCAATTTTGATGGTGGTTTTCTCTCAAAACAAGTAATGCAAGACATATGGCAAAATCAAGGTAGTAGCCGAACAACTTATGCATACAAAGCTATTGCTTACGCTAGACTACGAATCCCGATTCCCATAAATTACCTACACTACCCGGACATGTTTCCCTTCTTAAAGTTCTAGAGATCGAACCCCATATGCTCTTCCTTAGCAAGGTTTTCAAGATTTCCCAATGAGATCAACAACTCCCTTTTTTCGATTTCTTTGCTTAGTACTTAGAGATTCTTTTGTAATTCTATAAAACCCTTTGTTCTTCTAGCAATTCTCTTTTATTTTCTCTTTTTGGAGCCACTATTTCTAAATCAAAAACTTTGAATCATTTTTCTTTTTCTTTGAAATTTCACTAGTGACTCTCTTTGCAATTCCTAATTCTTGAAATTTATGCTAGGAACTTACAAGACTTTGGATCTCTTAGACTCTTTTCCTTATGCTCTCTTTCCCTTATAATTTCTCATCCATGCTTGCATAATTTCTCAATCAAGAACAACCTTCTCAAGCTTTTAACACTAGACTCACCAAGAACAACTTTCAAACCCATGTATTAATTGAAAGAACCCTTCCTAAAATCTAGTAAACCTTAAAATGAGGCTAACTATAAGGAAGCACTAGACTTTGTCGTTCAAATTCAATTTACACGAGTTTTTGCCTATGTTTGCATTTTCCAAAAGAGGCCTCACATTCAAATAATAAGGTAAAAAAAGAAAGGTAGAAAGGCAATAAGTAAAAGCAATAAGTAAAGCACAAAGTAAATAACTTGA
>OVAN01008416.1:0-17915 GCA_900406275.1 Anastatica hierochuntica | reverse complement strand
TTCTTGCGGACGGATAGACTTCTTTGAAAGATCGTCTAGACCCCAATTGGCTTGCGGTCTAGACGACGGTAAATCTAGACGATCGCAAGTCTAGACGACGGTGATTTTAGATGATGGTAAGGTTATACGACGTAAGTCTAGACAACGGTAAGTCTAGTCGATACTAAGTCTAGACGACGAGTCCAGACGTTGGTCGTGTTTCTGAGTAAGTCCGATTAGAGATGCGATCTTGGACGTTGATTTCGAGATGGTTGTTTTTGACACCAACAGTAGTGGTGCCGTGGTTGTCCACCTTGCTGCATGTGTTGCGGCGGCCATTCATGTTGATGCATTACCATGACTTGAAGTGGCGGTGGTGGTGGCCATGGACCACCAAAACCTTGGTGTTGGTGATGATGAAATTGTTGGGGAGGTGGTGGAGGCGGCATACCCTGCATAAGTTATTTGACGTTTAGAGAGATACCATCATTTATGTTAAATATTCTTAGACACATACTTGCAGCCAATTCTAGAGAAACGATAGTCATGTAAGGGGGAAAAAACAACAAAAAATTACCAAAATAGCAGCATCAAATGCCTCAAAGGAGTCATAACTGATGAAAATGGATCCTCGTGAGTTTAAAGTATCTGGATCCCGCATTATCTAAAATCAGAAGCTTGGAAAATTAGATTCCAAAGCGTACAACCATTCTTTTCTTAATGATTGGTATATACAAATCTAACAAAATGCGCTGAAAGTGTCATACAACCGCTTTTCATCTACATCCCGTAAAAGAAAAAACTTGGTCAGCTATTGTTAAAGTAGCAGTTTCGGAGTATTACCACTAAGAAGATACTTATCGAATCAAGGTATCCAATCGAAATGTTGGCACCAAGATCCAAACTATTCTTATCTTGAGATGCTATTGGATCCAAATCTCGCAGGCCCACTAAGCAAAATGGAGGGAGACTTTTGTAGAGGGAGAACGACATCGTGAGGATTGATCAAAGAGGTTCCGAGATCTGGTGAGAGAGGATACGAAAGCTGTTGGCGATAGAAGGCGGAGGCCGAGACTATGAAGAAGGAGGGGGATCGAAAAATTAGGGACAAACTTTTCCTTATAACGTAAACTACATTTTACATTCTTAGGATTCCGATTGTAATTCATCAAAAATATCAATAATAATTCTTCCATTTGATTCATCTCTTGTTCTTACGGGATTCATTCTAGAAGCCTTCTACATTCCCCAAAACTCTATAAATCTAAGTGTGAGATTTATCCCTCACGTTTTGGCGCCTTCTATGGAGAACGAGACAATTGAATCCCTCATTCCGCCAGCTAAGCGATGGATCCAGTCAACCGAGACTCAAATCAGCTTGAGTTCTGTCTCTTACATCGAGCTTTGGCTCACCGAACCGCGTGATCTCCGGACCCCCAATCTCGGAGCCCCATCGCTTCGGTACCCGAAATGAGCTTTAACCTTCGAAAGAAATTCCAAATTCAAAAATTCCACTTGAACCTGCGAATAAAAGAACAACCTCCCAAGGGATCTCTGGTAACACCGACCCGAGACCCACAACCCTCTGAGAATCTGAACAACAGGCCTCCGCTGGATCTCAACCGTTGGCATTGGCTGCAAGCTAAGTGTCTACACAGCTTTCTAAGATCCGTTAGATGATACTGTCGCTAGTAAACAGAACCCAATATAACAAACGCTTGGTTCAACAACTAGTGTCTCGACAGCAGCACTACGATCAGCAAATATGTGAGGTAACCAGATCTTTGGCCCTTGACGCAGCCTCAACAGTGTCAAGGCTCCGAAGTTACCTTTCGTGACCGTGCAACCGACCCGTCTTTTACTCGAGGTCGCCTAGAGTTTTCTCATGATAGCACAATGCCCGAGGGTCAGGGACTCTCTTTCCATACACCTGCTCCAGAAATGGCCCATGTGTTTAACCCCCAAGCTATCACTCCTATTGGAACCAACGTCGCAAGTACAAGTTTGGGACCTGCCCAGGTCCCTCACCAGGCGTCTGAGCAAGCGTACCACCTTCCTCCATTGCCGCCTATACTCAGGCTTGGAGGTGATGCCTCGACCCCTTTCGCTGGTAGAACCTTTGCTTCAGCTAACTAGGCTTAGAACTGACCCCTCAATTTTGAGACTCAGGAACTACCAGAAGTTCGAACCACAACCTATCCGAGTCTTCTAGCCAACCGTGTTCAACAAGGAAATCAGGGTATCCAAGAGAGGCCCAACTCGCCAGCTATATGGGGGCATAATCGAGCCTGGTCCCCGCACGAGTTACCTAACCGTTTACCTCCCGACAATTCAATTATCCTCCGGCTGAATGGACCTGAGGATATCCGAAGGTACATGGAAAGAACCCACGCTGCTCTTCAAAAGCTGAATGCTTAGGCCCATAAGGCCACAAGCTCAGCCCCCGAAATCGAAAGCCTAATCGAAGAAACCTAAGGTACTCCATTTATGGATAAAATCGCGAACTCTTATATCAGGGATACAAGGAAGATTCGAATTCCCAAATATGACGAAATCTTAGACCCTTGAGCTCGCCTAAGAGCCTTTAGGCTAGCTATCGCTAAGGCCCACTTCACTCATGAGGAGTGCAAAGCAGGCTACTCTCGGACCTTTGCCGAGAATCTGACAGGGACAGCCCTCGAATGGTTCTCGGGTCCTAAATCAAACTCGATAAATAGTTTCGATCTGCTAACCAATGCTTTTATAAAGCAATACTCGACTCATATCATAAAAAAGCTTATGAGGCTGATCTCTTGAAAATCAAACAAGGAGTTGGAGATACACTCAGAATTTATATAAATAAATTCAGAGCGGTCAAAACCAAACCTTCAAACCCTCACAATCAAGTAGCTATAGAAGCTCTCCGAAGAGGTCTCTGGTATCAATCAGAATTCTGGTCCGAGCTAACAGCTAACCCTCCTCCCACGATACATGATGCGTTACATAGGGCATCCCGATTCATCATCTTGGAAGAGGGAACTACGACAATGGACAAAATTCATAGAAAGCCTCAGAACCTTCCAAAGGTCGATTTCAAGGAAACGAAGGGTCCTGCTAAAAATGTTAACCCACGAAATAGCCAGACCCAGGATGAGAAAAGGATCGACATGATCCTCGAGAAATCTCCTACTGCAAAGAGTCTTCATGTCGAAACCTCGACACCTTTGTCTAAAGGAACAGTAGCTGCCTTGTTTGATAAGACCTCAAGTCAGCAATCCTCCTATACAAGGGATGATGACATCCTCGGAGGATTCAACGTCTGTCAAGACTATGTGAATTCAATCAAAGGCCACCTACGTAAGGCCGAGCCTAGCGCCCGGGCTAAGCCTTCAGCCTAGGAACCTAATGCTAAAATTTCCTTTTGGGAAAGCGAGACACTAGATCTCGACAAACCTCATGATGACGCCCTGGTCATCACACTCAACGTTGCATGGTACGAAATACCTAAATCGATGGTTGACACTGGGAGCTCCGACGACCTCATCTTCTATAATGCCCTAAAAGGGATGGAGATAGAAAACTGCGAGATTACCGGGTAGAAGGGTAATCTCGTAGGTTTCTCCAGAGAAACAACTACCTCTTTGGGAACTATCAAGCTCCTGGTCGTAGCCTGCGGTGTTATGAAATGATTAACATTGTGGTGGTAGACCGAGCGGCTCCATTTCGTGCAATCTTGGGGAGGACCTGGATCCAAAAAATGAGGGCAATAGCATCAACTTATCATCAATGCGTAAAATTTCCTACCTCCGACGGAATAGCTACAATCCGAGGTAGCCAGAAGGTATCTAGGGTCTGCTATCTGGGAGGCTTCCAAATCCTTAAGGAGTCTGCCCAATAGCAATTATAGATACAAGAAGACCGTACAATGCAACAAAATATGTGAGGTCCCCCAAAGAACTTCACTGAGTAAGTCTGGATCGATGACGATCATCCTGAACGATGTGTCATCATTGGGTCAGAATTACCCATCGAAACCAAAAAGAGACTCATCGAGTTCCTCAAAGAAAACCTCAGGACCTTCGCATGGTCAACTAACGATATGAAGGGTATTAACCCAAACATAACAACCCATAAGCTTAATGTAGATCCCACGTTTAAGCGGATCAAACAAAAGCGTCGTAAGCTTGGTCATGAGAAGGCTCAGGCAATTAACAACAAAGTTGATCGGCTGACTGAAGCAGATTCCATCCAGAAAGTTCATTACCCCGATCGGCTCACTAATCCACTCGTGGTCAAAAAGAAAAATGGAAAATGTAGAATTTGTATTGATTTCACCGACTTAAATATGGCGTGTCCTGAGGACAACTTTCTGTTGCCTCATATTGATCGCTTGGTAGAGGCAACGGCGGGACATCACATGCTATCCTTTATGGACACTTTCTCAGGATACGACCAAATCATGATGGATCCTGAGGATCAAGAAAAAATCTCCTTCATAATTGAACGAGGCACATATTGCTACAAAGTCATGCTTTTTGGTTTAAAGAATGTCGGGGCTACCTACCAAAGGTTAGTAAACAAAATGTTCACCCAACAGCTCGGCAAAACCACGGAGGTCTACATAGACGATATGTTAGTCAAATCCATAAGGGAAGAAGACTATATCGTGCACCTAAAAGAATGCTTCGATATATTAAACAAATACGACATGAAACTAAACCCTACCAAGTGTACCTTCGGAGTGCCATCGAGAGAATTTTGAGGTTACCTAGTAACCGAACGAGGTATCAAAGCCAACTTAAAACAGATAGCTATCTTCCTGGAAATGCCATCTCCAAAGACAACCAGGGAAGTACAAAGATTAACTGGACGAATCGCAATTTTAAATAGATTCATTTCCAGATCAATCGACAAATGCCTTCCGTTCTATAAACTTCTGAAAAAATAATAAAAAGTTCCTATGAGATGAGAAGTGTGAGGAAGCTTTCAAACAGCTCAAGTCTTACCTCTCAGAGCCTCCGATACTGTCCAAACTAGTAGAAGGAGAATCGTTGTACCTATATATTATTGTATCTCCAGCCATAGTCAGCAGCATACTGGTACGAGAGGAGCAAAACGAGCAGAGACCTGTTTATTACACAAGCAAAAACTTAATAGACGAAAAAACCAGGTACCCTGCCATGGGGAAGCTAGCTCTAGCGGTCGTCACCGCAACCAGAATCACACCCTACTTCAAATCACACCCACTCGTCGTAATGACCTCCCAACCATTACGCACGATACTACATAGCCCTAGCCAATTCGGACGTCTTGCCAAATGGGCCATCGAGCTCAGTGAATATGATATAGAATACAGACCTCGAATCGCAGCTAAGCCTCAAGTCCTTGCTGACTTCGTTATTGAGCTAGCTATCGAGCATCTCGACGCAGACTCGATAACTCCAAAATGGACTCTTCATGTTAATGGAGCATCCTCGAAGCAAGTTCCAGTATCGGCTTAAGACTAACCTCTTCACCTGGCAAAATAATCAAACAATCTTACAGATTAGGCTTCAATGCTTCGAACAACGAAGCTGAGTATGAGGCATTAATCGCGGGCCTGAAATTTACATTAGGACTCGGGATCCGTGAGCTAGACGCTTATAGTGATTCTCAACTAGTGGCCTGCCAATTTCATGGAGAATACGAAACAAGGGACGAAAGAATGGGGGCATACCTAGAGGTCGTACAAAACCTCACCAAACAGTTCGACAAATTTTGGCTAACGAGAATCCCCCGCGGAGAAAACTCCTATGCCGACGTTGTAGCAGCATTAGCCTCCACTTCTGACCCCCTTGTCAAACGAATCATACCAGTCGAAGGTATAGATAAGCCAAATATTGATATCGCGACCAAGGCCTCTATCAAGAACGATTCGAAAGAACAAAAGGGCGATGGTCAAACCCAGGTGATAGCTGCCAAAACCATCCAGGACGAACCTCCTACCCAGGTTCTTATTACCTTCTGGTTCTCGAAAATCAAAATATGCAATTTCAAATGGAAAGCTTTTGTACCTCATAACACCTCGGGAGGCACGATCCAGATTTCAAACCTGAGCATGTGCATAATAGGTATTCTTGGGAGTATAAATCCTTTAGGACCAGATTCTCAGGATATTTACGGGGGCGTGATCCAGAGTTTGGGCTCGAGCAAAAGCACAACAAGTACTCCTGAGAATATAACTTCCTCGGAACCTTGCTCTCAGGATACCTCCAGGGGCACGACCCATATTCACGAAGAGTCAAACACAGAAGATCACCTAGAGCCTGTGAACAAGGCAACACAGGATCCACCAGTATCTCTCCATGATAAGATCATTGGACGAGAATATTGGAGAATACAATTATGCAGTACATCCGGGAGGGTATAGCCCCCCCCCTCCCCACCCACCCCACAAGTGGGAGGCCCAAAAACTCAAATCCCTAAGCGCAAGGTACTGCATAATTGACTCCAATCTCTACAAACGAAGCATTCCAGGTCCGTACCTGAAATGTGTCCACGGACTTGATGCCCTTAAACTCATGGAAGATGTGCACGAAGGCTCCTGCGGCAACCACTCTGGTGGCCGAGCACTGGCCATCTGAATCAAAAGGCACGGATACTTCTAGCCAACCATAATTGCATATTACGAGACATACTCATCTTAGTGCGATAGGTGTCAAAGACACGCCCCGATTATCCATCAACCAACTGAAAAACTATCCTCGATATCCGCATCTTATCCCTTTTTGCGTAGGTCCATGGATGTCATAGGACCCCTAGTAGCTTCAAAAAAAGGACAGCAGAAACTATGTTTCTTGTTAGTCCTAACTGATTACTTCACCAAATGGATTGAGGCTGAGGCCCTCCAACAAGTGACCAAATTCGAAGTATAGAGGTTCTTATGGCGAGATATCGTATGCCGCCATGGAATCCCCTATGAAATCGTCACCGATAACGGATCACAGTTCATATCCGACGATTTCAGAGTGTTCTGGGAAACGTGGAGCATACGTCTCACTACATCTACACCTTGATACCCCCACGGAAACGATCAAGCGGAGGCTGCTAATAAGTTGATCTTAGCAAACCTCAAGAAACGCCTGAGTGCCAAAAAGAAATCTTGGGCCGAAAAGCTTCCAGAGGTTCTCTAGGCATAGCGAACCACCCCAAGAAGAGCTACAGAAGAAACCCCTTTCTCCTTAGCTTACGGGATGGAGGTTGTAGTCCCAGCCGAAGCCTCAGTCAGGAGCCTCCGACGAAGTCTGTGTACCTCAAACCTCGATCTAAACAATCAGTTGTTAATAGACAACCACGATCTAATCGAGGAACTGCGGGATCATGCATTAATCCGCATACAAAATTACCAACAAGCCATTGCATGATATTATAACTCCAACGTCAGATCACCCAGACTTGTAGTTGGCAACCTCGTGTCCGAAAAGTATTCGACAAAACCAAAGAGCGAGGCGCCGGAAAATCGGGTACCAATTGGGAAAGACCTTACCGGATCATCCACGTAGTACGACCCGACGTCTACAAACTCGTAAAGGTACAAACCGGAGTACCTGTAATACGATCATAGAATGCCATGAATCTCAAAAAGTATTACCACTAGGTACTAGTGAACAATCGAACTACGTTAGGCTTGATCCCTTGACAGGGTACGTAGGCAGCTCTGTATAATGAGTTCAGGCCCCATCTTTTAAATCACTTTTTATGTCATAAAGGAGATGCACACATTTAAATAAACAAGCAAAGGACAAGAACCTTGGCCATCAGCAAGAAGGAACCCATGAACATTACCTACTTCACAAGATTTCGTGAAAAGCTCGAAACCTTCGCTTATTTCGCAATTCTTGTGTACTCCTAAGATACAAGTATTACCATTTGCGTGTACTTATCATTCATTGAAGAATACAAAAACAGATACTCAAAGGTCTTAAAATCCTTACATTCAATTCAGGTCCCCAGTAGCCTTGCATATCAAAGATCTTAAAGTCTTTACATTCAATTCAAGTTCCTAGTAGCCTGGCATATCAAAGGTCTTAAAATCCTTGCATTCAATTCAGGTTCCTAGTAGCCTCACATACAATCAAAGGTCTTAAAATCCTGTTTAGATTTCCAGAAACCTGAAATTCAAGGTCTTAAAATCCTATCATTGAAGTTAAGGTTCAAAGGAACCTAATACTTAACACGAATCTTAAAATACTAAAAGGCAGGTTCTCAGAAGCCTAACGCTTCACCAATTTTGAAAACCCTATCATGCAACCTTAGGTTCTAAGAGACCCGACATTCAAAAGATTCTTAGGGACTTAACGCTCAAAGGTTCCCAGAAATCTGAACTATCAAAGGCTCCAAAAATCTTGCCACTAATCTCAGGTTCCCAAAAACCTGATCCCGATCATAAAGCAAGGAAAAATTCCAATTGAACTACGCTGACAAACTATGAATTCTCATTATCCGGAAAAACCCTGGAACCCTGTATTCTGAGAAGCCTTCTAGGCTACACGATTCATAAAAGCCTCTTAAGACCTCGGAACTTGGGCGATTGTTTCTCTTAACTCTCAAATGCATAAAATCCAAATGATAGAGTCTTGGCTTGTATATAGCTATTTATGGAATTAAATACCAAAAAACAGATAACGAAATAAGAGTATAAAAGCCTCTCCAGGCTATAAAAAATATTTAAATTTTAAAGGCCTCTCCAGATACCAAATCTGAAAGTTTTAAAAGCCTCCTCAAGCAGTCCAAAAGACTTAAGATTTAAAGGCCTCCTCAGGCGCTAAGTTTGAAAAAGCTAAGAAAAACAACGATAAATGCTTAAGTTTAAAAGATAGAGGGAAAGTATCAGATGTCTTGAGCTTCTGCCACCTGAGCCTTAGAGTCTCCCAACACCTGATCCCATTGCTCGCCAGCTGTAACTAACCCCCGATAGGATCCATGTTCACCGGCTATGTCCAAGGCAGTAGGCTTCGGAGCCACAGCTTCCGCCAGACCTAAACTGTTAGACATTTGAGGAAGAGGAAGTTTGGACAAAGAAAAATCAGATACCAAGGATTTGTCAAAGGTCGCAATAACAGTCGGAAGTAGTGCCATGAGTCGCTCATGCTCCGCCTGAACGCTTTTGATCTCCTTGGAAATAAGGCCCGTCAGGAGTTCAATATTAACTTGAATTTCTTGAGCATATATCTGAGCTGAGACCTCCACCTTCTTTTTCTGAAATTTATCCTTGATAGAAAACAAGATTTTCTGATAAGCTCCCATCACTTCTTTCTTCCCAGCTTTCACAGCATGCTTAACCTCATTCTCTTTGTTAACAACAAGATCTTTGTTGGCAGAAATAAGTTCGTTCACCTGGGCATCAGCTATCCTTTTCACGCTCACCAGAGCAATAATCTTGTTATTCTTCACCTTGAGGTCCAGGTTTAGGTCAACTACCTTACCATCACGCACCTCCAACTGGGACATCAGCTCTCCGATTTGGGTCTGGAGCCTCTGAAAATCAGACCTAGACTGGTCGAGCAAACCCTTGGTCTCTTGAAAAGCAACCTTCACATCTTCTAGTTCTTGGACATCGGGAAACCCATCAAATAGGTTCTCATATCCCAATGTAGAGCGGTTGGTAGCATTGGCCAGCTGAACATAAAAAATTAGCAAATGCAACGAGCAATCGAAAGCAAAAAAAAAATTGTTACCTGACCCAGGTAATAAGAAACATCCAGGTATCCAGCCCTGTTCCTCATGTTTTTGATGGCAAGGAAGGAGCATCCCACTTGCTTCATATGATGCATCAAGGTTGCCAACCCCAATTGTCATCCAGCACGGAGCCAAGTCTAAAATGAGTAAAACTCCAGACACCTTAACCATCACTCGAAGAGGAGGAAGTGGGCTTGGATGCCTTATCGCTAAAATTAGAGCGAACCCTCTTGGCAGATGGACGATCAGAGTCCTGACTCCATCTCGATACGTGAGGACTGACATCAGATCTTTGAGAAACGTTCTCTTCAGTGGTGACTACTTCTTTTCCATCTAGTCAAAACCACCTTGCTCTGTGGTGCCAATCTCAGCCTTCTTTCTCTAATTAGCGGGAACCTCATGGACTGTCGAGATAGGGACTACAACATGCAGAGGTTTCAATGAACCATCGTCCAGCATATCCCTAATTGAGTTCTTGAAGGAAACAGCAGAGACCTTGTCATTTAAGCTCCCACGAGAATGAGAGCCTCCTGAAGGTTTCGCCTGGCGAGACCTGGCATCGATTGAACGTAAGGAAGGCTGAAGAGACATGTTCTTAGCAGTTTCAGAGGTGCTACCTTCCGTAGATATATCTATAAGAGCCTCGTCTTCTGAGACTAAAGCACAAGAAAGAGGAGTTAAAAAAAGTAAAATAAATCTGAAGTGACAAAGAGGCTCTTACATTCAAGTTGACCAGCAGGAATCGGATCAGGAAACGTGTTCCCGTATTTCTCTGGAAACATAGAATTGTGAATCCTAAGAGCCCCGACCAGTTAGTAAAACCCTGCTTAAGTCTCCTGACTAAGACCCTGGTAGTTTTAAGAGTGATTTGAGGAGGGTCCAAGGTACATGAAACAGAAAAGTTTATTAAGGCATAGCCTTCTAAAATAATAACCATAAGGAAAACTCAAGGTGCTCCTAACCAGCTATACAAGCCCAAGAGGTACGCATAATTAGACCCTCAAGGACAGTAGCCGGATCGATTTTCACGAAAAAGAATTTTTGTCTCCAGAATTCGTCATTTACTAAAAACATAAAAACCCCATGGCCAGGGCGAGCTGAAAGGTAGTAAGTCCCTCTAGCGCCCTTGGTAGGGTTACTCTCTTTGATACTATAATGATTAACTAGGTCTTGGATCCCATTTGATGCCCTCTTCCCTGGACCTAACAACCAGACCCATTAAAACTCTAATCACTGATAGGCACAGTTCGGGAAGGGCTAGACCATAGCAGTCGAGGAGATCTAACAAGAGACTTGGAAGGGGGAATCGGAAGTGGCATTTCGAGATATAATTTTTATGAACACAAAACCAGTCGGCTGGAGCATGTTCAAGGATCTCTAGAGGCGTCGGAACCAACATCTGCTCCTTCGGGGCTCCAGCTTAGCCATTAGGTTACAAACCTCCTGGTTATTTAAGCTAGAAGCCTGGTGAGGACCAAAAATGATATCTCCCGGCTCAGCAATAGTAAGAGCTCTAGAAACCATCTCCGTTTTGATGGCGACGGCGGTCGCCTTGTCGATCATCTCCTGCTTGGCCCACTAGCGCTTATGATCCTCTTTCGGAGCTTTAGAACCCCCAACACCACCTTTGACTTGTCCCATGACGAGATTAATGGTAATAGTTGATCGGAATTAGAGACAGGAAAAGTAAGTAAACCTAAAGGGGAGATGCTGGGAACTGATTGAGAAAACTCAGAGAGAATCCCTAGAACTTTATCTAAGAACAGGGAAGAGGAAACGAAAGCAATTTAAACGGAAAAGATAAAACGAAGAGGGGTGGTTACCTTGATAATCGTGTGGAAGCGTGAGAAAGTGGAGCTGTGCAGTTAATGATAGCTTTATATCATTTCAAATTCGCACGGTATCCAAGGGTAGACTTTCCTTCTCCTTCGCAAGCTTGGTCGTCCAATCAGCTATGATGAATTTCAACCCTCAGATTAGAACAAACCAAATCTTTCAAATAAAGACTCGAGATTATCAGCAGTGCGGGATTAAGAGCGAAGGGAATCTTGTCAAAAAATCCGCATCTCAGCGCACGAAGCCTTAGCCCAAAATTTTGGGGGGAAACTATTGGGCCCAAATCCTGCAGGCCCACTAAGCAAAAAAAATGGAGACTTTCGTAGAGGGAGAACGACATTTTGAGGAGTGGTCAAAGAGGTTAGGTGGTTTCGAGATCTGGGAAGAGAGGATATCGGAAGTTGTTGGCGATAGAAGGTGGAGGTTGAGACTATAAAGGAGGAGGGGGATAACAAAATGAGGGACACACTTTTTCTTATAACGAAAATTACTTTTTACATTCTTAATATTCTGATTGTAATTCATCACAAATATCAATAATAATTCTTCCATTTGATTCATCTCTTGTTCTTACGGGATTCATCCCAAAAGCCTTCTACTTTTCCAAAAACTCTATAAATCTAAGTGTGGGATTTATCCTTCACAGATGCTTAGTACAATAACAATCATAAAATACGTCAGAAAACATCTCTGCATCAAACTCACAAGAGCCATAAGGAAGAGCTCAAAGTACCGATAATTCCCACGAATATGAAAGATATGATGTTAAGTAAGGACAGTTATGAGATACAATTAGATACCTTGTTAACACATATAGATTTCTCATGGAGCTTAATCATGCAAGAACCTTAATCGCCTGCACGAAACAACGAAAAGAAAATATTTACTACTGTGTCTTACAAAAGAAGTCTAAAACTCAAGAGAAAGAAGCAAATATAAACATCATATTTTAATAATAGTATAACAAAACGTTGATTAAGTTTTAACCTAAATAATATAGAGACAAAAAGGTAAAAAGAACAGATGAGAGAGGTTTTGTTAGCATCAATCACAACTATGGGCGAATCATCATGCTTAAATATCAACTCTTAAAAAACTATTCTCATACACGACTTGTTTTATGGTTCCACTTTTTATTTGTTTTAAAAACAATGGAGGCAATGAGGTGAGAGGTATATATAGGAATGCAATTAGGGTTAAGGGTCGATATTAGGTTATGAGAGTTGACTTTAAAAACAGCGACTAACATGATGAGGACACGTGGACTTTACGAAATAGTTTCTTAAAAAAACAGGACGAATGACAAAGTGCCACGTAAAGCCACACAAGTAAAAAAAAATTCCTGAAAATCGTAAATCGCTCAGAAGACAACACGTAAGATGGAGCTCTCGGCTTCTGTGAGCTCGCCACGTCAGAAACTAACTTCTCATAATATATATATATATATATATATATATATAATCATTTGATTTTATTATGTGATTAACTAAAACCAAAATCCAAGAGAAACTTAAACTACAAAATAAAATTCAAAAATAAGCAACATTTAAAACATATTAAACGATTTAATAAAATAAAGATAAACATAAACTCGCGTGTCGACGCAGGTCTTCACCTCGTAAATTTTTGAGAAATTGCTCAAAATGACTACTTTTATGTGTAAACTAGAAGAGAATCTGCGCAACGCGCGATATTTCTTAATTTAGATTCTAAATAAAAATTATTGGTATAGAATACTTATTAGATTAATGATTCAGTTATTAATATTCTCATGTGATTGATTTTTCTATGCATTATTTTTGAATATATATTTGCTCTCCGATGTCTTTTCATTTATTCAAATTTCAGTATTAAAATAATTTAAATTTTGTTTATTTACCATAGTTAAACTTTGTTTTCAAATGTCTTTCATTTATTTGATCTTCTATTTCGTTTGGTTTTTCTATTTTCATTGTCTAGTTCTCTTTATACATGATGAATTCATTATCCTCAATAACTTTTTAAATGTTATGACTTTTTGATTTCCATTTTCTCAATTTTTGATGTTATATCTTTTCCAGTTTGATACCTTGTTTGTTTTTCTTTATTCGCATTGAGATTGATGAATCACTGCTAATTCGGTGACGATAATTAAATCAAGCGAGAAAATTTTAAATTGTAATTTCTAACTTAATATTATACAATGTATTATTTTTTATCGAAATAATTTAAATTTAATTTAATTTTGTTTATTATGCTTTCAAGATTTTTAAAAGAAAAGAAGTATTAACTAATTTATATGTTTAAATAATTGACACGTGTCAAATTTTTTATTTTCTCTCAAATGAAGATGTGTCATCATGGAAGAGATTTCCTTCATCTTTTATTAAATAGATATATACTATAATAACATCCTATTACAAACACCTACTAAACTAACATAAATTTTTTTTGTTACAAGACTACTAACCTCTTATCTTTTAGATTATTAAACAAGGATGCCATTATGAATATATTTTTAAACAAAAAACTTGAACAATTAAGATATGTCTACGATATAAAGCTATTTCTATAATTTAGAAAATAACAAAAGTTGGACAATAAAAGAAAATTAGAAACTATTTTTAAAAAATCTCCTTTCCCTTTTCTCCGCTTAGTGGAAGAACCCTAATTTCTTTGATATTATTTCCTTTTTGATTCTTCTTTATCTCGTAAGTGTGACTTCTTCCTCTCCATCTTTCTTTGTGGTATTTTTGAAGCTTCATTGAATCCGACATTTCTGTCGCCTACATAATCTATGTTGAAGAATCAAACTACACGACACAAAATTCCCAACTGCTTTGGAGCTTATGAGGTCTTATTTCATTGTCTCTGCCGAGGTTTGCATTATTTGAAAGAGTTGGGCATCAATCGCTTGTTGCATATATTTATTAAATAAGCTTTGATTGGAATTTTTTTTAAGAGGTAAGACAACCACTTATTTTTCTCAAACTTTCAAACCTCGCACACAATAGTAACTTGATCCATCAAGTCTTTAGCAAAAATCAAACGTAGAATCTTGACATTGGTTTGGGTTTTTTTTCCCTAAAATTATCGTTCCTATGGTGACTTGTAAAAGAAGAAGTCTCGATGGCCAAACCTAGAACTAATTAAACGTTGGTGGTTTCTTATGTAAACCAGCTTTTGGAATTAATTTTGATTTAAATTTTTTAACCAAAATTTGGAATTAAATTTCGGTTTACTAGCATTAACCGATATTGTTAAAAATCTGTCACATTAAGTTTTTGTGAATAAATTTCTCATTAAGTAAATGACATTTAGTGCTAAAATGAACATGAATTAGTGAATCAAAAGTCTATCATATAGTCGATTAAAGTATTAAAAGTCTATGTTGATATTATGAAAGTCTGCCACCACTTTATTGTTATTCTAATAATTAATTATGGAAAGAATAAGTATTTTTAAAGAGATAAGTCATCCGTCATTAAAACTCCCACTAAAAGCTTGTGGTAACACAATAAGAAAAACTTGTGACGTAAAGAAAGTCTCTGAAACAAGTCTATTACAAAAAATGTTGTAATTTTTCATGTCTGTGGCTACAATAGAAACCAATCTTTGAGACAAGTCGTTAGTCAACAAACGTGTTACAAATAACAATAAACTTGTGGCATTGTTTGACAGACTTATAAGTCTCCCGAGTATTTAAGTCTGTCATATAAAGTCTGAAAATTAAACAAGTCTGTTTTAGTGAATTAAGTCAATGGAAAAAACAATGACAAACATTTGTTCAAAACTTCCCAGAATTCCGGTTTACTAGTTACAATATTGTAATTATGTAACAACCGGAAAAAAAAAAAAAGAATAGCAAAACCATTATTTTTTTTCTTATAACACTCTTCTAAAGGTAAAATAGACAAAAAAAAAGTCTAGTAAATAAAAATAAATTAGAGTTAATCTAGTAATTAACGAATGTTATGAAATCATTCTAGTAAATTACCGTAAGTTTAATTATAAATTACTAGGATCCGCGCCACTCGCAAAATGTTTTTATATATATTTTGTAAAATCATATTTAACCAAATCAATATTCACAGTCTTCATCTTATTCTCGCGATAGCAATTCTACTGAATGCAACTCCAACATATAACAATGAAGATATTTTGTTGATACATCAATGTTTTACTTCTTCTTCTATAGATTTGAGTATGTTTTTTTAGTGATTTTAAGAAACTTTATGCATGAAAAGGTATATCTTGTATTTCTAGTGTTTTAAGTCATTTTAGGACGAACTATGCATTTTGGAGCAATATAGAGCTAAATGGAGCAAAAGCTAGTTTTTGGACAGTTTCTGAGCATAGAAGTAGGTCTGGGCATTTGGGATCCCGTTCGGATTCGAGTCAGGTTGAGTTCGGGTTCAGGTCCCGTTTTAAAAAATTCCAAGATCCATTCGGGTTTTTTGAAAATTCGGTTCGGGTCACTTCGGGTCCGGGTCGAGTTTAGTAAATCATCCAAAACCCGAGTGCACCCGAATATTTTTTTGGGTTCGGATACTTTCGGATTTTTTGTGTTCGGGTTCGGGTATTTTTCGGGTTTTATCGGTTTTTCCGTATTTGTTTTCGGGTTTTTCGGATTTGTTTTGGATTTTGGGGTTTTTCGGGTTTGACGGGTTTCGGGTTTGAGTTCGGTTTGGGTTTTCTTGATATTTCGGGTGTTTGAGTTCGGGATTTTCGGATTTAAGAAGGCATGTATATGGGTATAAGGGTATATTGGTATGAATGTATGTGTATGTGTGTAAAAATTTCGGGGCACTCATATACTAGTTCGGATTTCGGGTTCGGTTCGGGTAAAACCCGAAATACTTGAGCGGAGAACCCGTTCGGGTTTTTTCACATATTTTTTCGGGTTCGGTTTCGGGTTTTTCGGGTCGGATTCGGTTCGGGTTTTCGGGTTCGGTTTTTTTGTCCAGCCCTACATAGAAGTATCATCCAAGATGAAAGTCTTTCCACGAATGGGTTTTGATGAAATTTGGAAAATAGCTAGATTTTCATATGGAAGTGGTTTTACATCATTTGGGGTAACTCAAAACTACGACTTTAGTTTCAATCAAGACTTTATTAAGACCAAATTGGATGTCTTACATGCCTTCCCAAGACCAAAAACACAAGTCAAAGCCTTTATACAAGAAGCCCAAAGTTGAGAGGCATTAAGACCCGATTTTAACCTGATTGACCTAAGTTGAACAAACCATATTTATACTTGTTTTTAGCCTTTTTATTTCGTAGAGTTGCATTTTTGTAGGGTAGATTAGAAGCTTAAGGAGGCAGAGACGACACCCTTTGGGTTCGTGCCCTTGTCATCTCAAAGCTTTCATACTTTCCTCTTCAATTTGTCAATAAATCGGTTTTATCGTTCTTCTCTATACTTGATTGATCTAATGCTTTTTATTCTTTGTTGTTGCGTGTATCACATGTTTAATTAAGAGAAGTTTGATAGTTAGACTAGGACTATGTCCGCGCTACGCGCGGATTGGTGTTTGCGATATTTTGGATTTTAATATTGATGTGTGCTTTATTCCTATCATGTTGTTTAGGTGGTGCAACTGTTATGTCTTATTTGCGGATGCGGATTATTTTATACGTTTGAATTATGGCATAGTTTTATTTGGGGTTTGCTCATAGCGTGTCAAATTAATATTTAAGTTATTTTAAAAATTGTAATGTTAAGAAGTTAATTAATGTGAATATGCATGGCGTAGCAAATAATATGGTTTTGAAAATAGAGAAGAGGTTTAGCAGGTGTAGCCTTACACAGTCAACCATGTGAGTGCAATTTGTCGAAGACATTTATCGGTGTGTGGGAGATGCTCACTTTTTTCCCCTTCTTGTTTCCAAAAAGTCTTTATGTTTTCGACTGAAGTGAAGTTGATGTTTTTTTGCGGTTGTAACTCAAGACTCTTGAAACCTGTGGCTGGTATGGAAGAACTTTTATTACTATTCAATATTTAATTTTCTAAAACCTTGAAATTTATACTCCTTACGTTTCCGAAATTTATTTTTTTTAAGTTTTTCTCTTGTTACACGAAGATAAGTTTTTTAGGTTTTGGAAGTAATTTTTATTAATTGATAGTAATAAATTGTTAATTTTAAGAAACATTAGCTGTAAATATTTGAATTATATTGATACTATTGGTTGTTTGTTTCGNGATAAATATTATATTTATTACTACACATTTCTTGTATTCTTAATGTGTGTGAAAAATGAATGAAATCTAACTTTCAGGAACGAAAAAATTCAAAAATACGGTATTTGAATTAAAAGAGAAATGCAAATTACTTATTCATAATTGATCAGAAGAAACTTTCTAAAGTTCTTTTTGATTTTTTTTTGTTTTTAATATGAATTGAAATAATATATAAGTCATAAG
>OVAN01008415.1:0-14475 GCA_900406275.1 Anastatica hierochuntica | reverse complement strand
TTCCGAACTAAGTAGCGGTTGCGAAGATCAATTCTTAATCCACGCATAAACCTTCTGACTAGAACTTTTTCATCCTGAAGTTCTTTTCCACCATAGATCTTAAAATTGTTGAACTTAGTCTCATATTGCCTCACAGTCATGCTACATTGTTCCAAATCCAGAAACTCAGCTTCCAGCTTATCAAAAGCTTCTGGTGGAAAGTACTTGGATCAGAAGAGTTTATTGAATGTCTCCCAAGTACAATTCCGATTCTCCCTCTTAGATGACAGACCCTTTCACCAGGTATGAGCATCACCTTCCAGATAATGGACTGCTATGTCCTTCTTATAAGTCTCAGGGCAACGAATGGAGTTGAAGTTCCTTTTCAGCCTATCAGCCCATTCATTTGCCTTAATTAGATTGCGCCTCAATCACATTCGCGCCTCCAGCAAAGAACTTTGTTCCCAGTCTCTGCATATGATCCATCACCTTAAGGTAGGATGGTATCCTCGGCTCTGGAGCATCCTCTACATTCACCACAACAATCTCATTAGAAACAGGCACTGCAACAGGTGGCGGTGCCATATGCGCAGGTGCAACAGCCGGCAGCCTTTCCAACACTTGAGCGAGCATCATCAGCACAGCTTGTAAACCCAGAGGGTTGGTGTTAGCCGAATCCCCCACTGCAGCCCTCACATTTCTTGCAACAGCATCTGAGGCAGCATCAAATTCAGCCTGATTCATTGCTGGATCAGTTCCCAGTCCAGTCCCAGTCTCAGTACCAACACCAGTCTGCTCAACACGAGTCTCGATTTGACCACCCACTGCTTTGTTCGGATCAACCCTAGAAGTCTCTTCACTTTCATTGGGAGAAGTTTGCTTTCTTCTTCTTCTTCCACTTTTAGCCATCTGCACGGTTCAAACCAGTTAACTAATTTAGTCTTTCCACTAACTTAGTTCCACACAGATTACAATCTTACCGCGATACCTTGGCTTGGGAGGATGGATTTCTGCCCCATTAACCCACTACTAAGACTCTGTCCTAGAATCGACCACGCTCTGATACCAACTTGTGAGACCCTTGCTCAATTTACTTAACAATTTTGCGTCTTCATTCGATTTCTAGACAAGTCTTTTTTTTTAGTCAAGCCATTCATTAATAAAACATAACTTAACTTCATTACTTAGCATAAACAATGACATTTTGGATTACAAAGTCAGTTTGCTAATAAGCTATTACAATGTAAAATTCGACCAACTACCCATTTAAATACTAAGTACAATCCATCCATCCTTCACTCCCAGCCATGGTCCACGTGCTGCTCATACAGAGCCATCTTGGCCAGAATCAGAACCTGCATTCACACAGAATGCATCAACAAAGTATTGCTGAGTGAGATCGGTCATCCTGTCCCACCAACCATGCATAGATCAACCAGTTCATAACCAGTTCATTTTTTTACGAATTTACACTTAGTTCTAGTTTTAATCATGTAAATTCGACCATCAGCCTTAACAGTTTGAAATGAATTCGGCCAACAGCCTTTGATATCAAGATACTCGGCCATCGGCCATAAGAACAGTGAACACTCGGCCATCGGCCATCAATCAAGCATTCACGGCCATTCGGCCTTCACAGAAACCTATGTAAGGCTACAGTCACGAACTCACCATTGCCTTAGATTTGAATGTTCAGTTCAGATGTTCGCAGTCAGTCTCGACAGTCAGTTTCCGCGGTCAGTCGCCTTGATCAACAAGTCAGCCTAGTCAGTTCGTCTCTCTCGAGTCAAATGCCTTATAATCGCACTTTGTTTCTTTCTAAGTTCTTTTTCGTGAGAAGAAACGATAACTGCCAAGATTTCCCTTTTAAACCAACAAAACTCTGTGTTTTGGCTTAGGAGAAACCGCCCATAACCGCTCAGGCGCGTACATCATTGGGAAAAACCGTTCCTGCCCAAAACACTTAGGCAAATTCACATTTTCGCGTGAAAATTGCCAAGTAACCGTTCCCGCAAAATCCTTGGGCGAAAATTGGCTAAGTCCCAGCGAGCTTCCCAGTCTGGATCCGACATGAATAACTGTCTTGTTTCATCCAGACAGTCCTTGTCTGAATCCGACCATCTTTGTCTGATCTGACCAGTCCAGCTGCTAAGTCCGTACCAACTCAGCTCAGTCCAGCTCAACTGCCCAGTTCAGTCAGCTCAGTTCAACTATCAAGCTCAACCTTCCCTTAAGCACACTTTGACTCGGCTGGATCAGTCCATCCAGCTCAGTCCAGTCCGCCGATCAGATCAGTTCCCTTATACTCATTTTAACTTGACCGGATCCCACACTTGACCAAGCCATTTGATCATCTCCATGATCTTGGCTAAGTCCACATTCGGATTCCCCTTGACTGATTCAGTCCGATCAAACGATCCTTGATTCGATCCAATCTTTCCCTTTGATCTCAAAACCGGACAAGTAACTCATGGTCCATCCATGATCGAGTGGGTATGCTTAGCCATGGTGCATACACGGCCAAGTCCAAGGGTTCCATCCA
Source organism: Anastatica hierochuntica (assembly GCA_900406275.1). NCBI lineage: Eukaryota > Viridiplantae > Streptophyta > Magnoliopsida > Brassicales > Brassicaceae > Anastatica > Anastatica hierochuntica. The sequence goes on along the minus strand of OVAN01008415.1, from coordinate 11,954 downwards.
GTCCAACTATACCCATCCCCTTATATAGCATAACAGCCATTTTATGGACTGCCACCAGTATACATTACTGGTGTTTGAGGAGTCACTGAACCACTTCTGGTCCAGTTTTCCAACACTTAGTCGAATTTTTACTATCTTTCTTCCCAGTTTATGCATCTTTCACGGACTGTTCCTTAGTCTTATTCTGATTTTCCGAATGCGGGTGTTACACCAAGCCCAATTAATCTATTTGCACATTATAACTAATCCAAATCAAATTTGGATTCTCCACATACACATACATATATTATATATTGATATATATCACCATATATATGAATAAAATATATCTTTATTTATCATATAAATAAAATCTTCAAAACCCAAATATAGTTTGATCCAATTTGCTTAAATGTATGACCCTATAGGATCGTATAATATTAGTAATAAATTCATAATCCATAGATTATAAGCGGTCTTTAGCAAAACATTATAACCACCTATTATCAAACGACTTGTCGAACCTCGACACCACAACTTTATTTAGAGTAAGTACAAATGATTTCAGGAAATTGCCAACAAAGTTGACCTGCCCTCCCTCTCTCCCTACTTGACCCTCGTTGCGACTCCATCAGCCATCACCGTGGACCAACGGGACCCGAAAGAGAGACCAAACAACAGCTTCGATTTGAGTGACAGAGCCAACACGCATATCACGTGAAGTTAGAGAGCGATGGCAGGTAAGGAACAAAAGGGAAAAAGACAAAAGGTCTCACCGGCGGCAGCACGAGTAAACCATCCGCGGGCGAGAGCTTCAATTAGATTTGAAGTCTAGGGATTGACGACGACTAGAGCGTTTGGAGATTTTTTTTCTTGATCGATATGACTATTCCAAAGTCTTTAAAGTTATTATGTTTTCAATCATAATTTCACTTTTCTAAAAACACTCAAAGCTCCTTAGTTTTTTCACAATTCAATTTCTCTTTTGGGGATTATTGACAAATGCACTTTTAAGACCATAGAGATTTTAAGAAAACTAAAGTTAGATTTTATCCGATCAAACTTTATCAGCTTAAAAGTTGTGAAAGTCTTAAAATTTTTCCTAAAGTCACTTATAACCATTTCTTTAATTTTCTACTTTTTCTGTGCATAATATTTTAAAGCCTACAAAATCTGATTTTATTTTCTTTTTATAGCAACAACCACTAAAGTTTTTACAGTAAAAGTTTAAAATAGCAGTTCAAAACAATCACCTCCTTTATCTTTTAAAACGATTTTTTTTATTCTAAAGTCTAATTTACATGACTTTTAATTTTTTTTAAAAATCAAGACTTGAAAAGTTAAAATCAATATTTTTATAATAATTTAACTGTAAAAACCAATTTAAAAAGTCTTAAAAAATTACCCATTACGCGTTTAGCTTCTTTTTCTTTTATCAAAAAAAGATCAAAGCAGCCCGAAGTCAACGTAATAAGCAACGCTAGTTTAAAACATGACATTGTTTGCTATTTTAATCACCAAACTATTTTTTAACTCATGACCGAAATCATTGTTCAAGAAAGCTTTAGGCGCTAGGCAGGCGATGATTCAAAGCCTAGCGCCTAGACAGTTTAAATATTTACAAATATATATATATAGCACATTACATGATATCATATATGGTTCATAATATACCTCATAACGAAAACATCAATTGAAAAACGCCAAAATATTACTCTTTGAATGGAATTAGCCAAAATATGAGTTTATAACATATGAATTTTTTAATCATATACTAGATTCTAATCCGCATTGTGTGCGGAGTCACATTTACTTTTTATATTTGGTAACAGTAAAAAAAGTGAGTATTCGATAATTTAATTTGTGTTGGATTATTCGGTTTTTAGATTTTAAAAATATGTCGGATTTTAGACCGATGATATTAGTTTGTTGTATGAAATGAGGGATTTTAGTTATTTAAGTTGTATTGATTTTGTTTGGATTTTGAGTTAAAGATGTCGTATTAGTTTACATCTCTTTGCTTATTTCAATTTAAACATTGAATATGTCATACAAAATTATGTTTGATATTTTATCTTATACATAATTTGGTTTTATAGGGAATTATGTTCATAAAGTTTAAAACTAATCGAAATATTTCTATATATCTATTAATAAATAACTAATTTTGATTTAAATAATTTACAAAATAAGTTATAAATATCGAAATATTTCTACATATATAGTTCCAAAAGCTACAAATTTAATTTTGTACATTATTTTTTCTTTTCTTTATTCAAAATATATACATATATAAATTATTAATTTATACGATAAACATATCCAACACTAAAATGTATATATGTAAATATGTATCCTCTGATAGTCTCCATCAAGTTTTGTAATCTTTGAAGGATTATAAACTTAGTTTTTAAAATTTGAAATCAAAGAGATAGAAAACCAATTCTTAGAATAAAAATATTATCACACAAATAATATGTAAAAAAGAATTACATGTGGATAAATACACTTTTATAATTTTCATCACGTTTTGTCCATAATTGTTTTCTCATTTCTTTGTCACTCTTAGTTAATTTTTTTATTAATCTAGTTGTAACATATTAAATAGTTACATATTTTCTTTACTATAATATTTTTAATTGTATTATTAGATTGGATAAAATATAATTTTGATCTTTCAGTTGAGTGTTTAGATTGTTATCGATAACTAAAAGATATTATATTAGTTTAAATTGCAAGTGAAAGATAATTTTTACTTTTGTTTAGATCATGAATAAGTTTAAAATACTAATATTCAGATTCGTTTTATAATTTCGTTATATTTTATCATTGATTTTAAGAAAAATTGATGAAACGGTAACTTTTTATTTTAAAATTATAAATTTACTTTATATCCCACGGTTGGATAAACTTGGAGATTCATTTTTTTTTAAATAATTGTCGGATCATTTAAAAAAGCAAACGGAGATATATTTTTATTATTATGAATGAAAATGATTATATATAAATATGTTTGTAATAAAAGTTATTTCTTAGATTTACCGTTTATATAACATTTTAAACAAAAATAAAAATAATTTAGGGGGAAATTTTGAAAATTTAAGGTGTGTGAGGTTTGAACCTAGGCGGCCATGAAGAATAAACTGTCCACATACCACTATGTTAACTCAATTTATTTTTTGTTGTCTGCGAGTCATGTTTTTATTACTGAAGACATGGTCAGATCCAACCCTGTAAAAACACACGCGGATCTTATTGATATGTTCTTCCGAATTTACCCTTAATGAATATTTTTATTTGTTCTTTATAAATTTTCCTTCCAATGACATATATTGCAAATCACACATCAATGGTTATTTTATTAAAAATGTTTCTCAAATAATAGTATAGAGTTGTATGAAACTAAAACTTAAAATTAGGTTATATGTAAAACCTAAATTTTAATTGACTTGTATTTTCGTAAAGTCATCTAGGTCCGTCTTGGTCCGCCTAGACTCGTCTAGGTTTGTCTAGACCCGCTAGGTTCGTCTAGACCCGTCTAAACACATTTAATAATATTAACACTTAATTGCAGCAGATAGAAGATAATCATCATGGTCTATAGACGTTTAGCGTCTATACACCGCCTATATGAACGCCTAAATCGCTTTTTAGAATATTGACCATGCGCCCATATACCGCCTTTTAGGACACTGACCAAAATAAATTAATGATCTGGATCAAAATTTAAACTAACCTTTATAATCTAAATAATTAAGTTCGATTATCATTTAAAACGTCTAGTCATGAAATAAGTTTGTGACCGTTATAAGATATAGCGAAACTCAATTTTGGATCCACAGAATATTTCTAACACTCGAGTAAACCACTGAGCCATTAAAATACGAGGAAAATGAGAAAGAATCTTCGACTTTTAAATCTAAGCTAAAAAATCATAATCTTTCAAGTGAACCATTTAAATATCTATCTTTTAAATTTAAACCATTTAAATCATCAACTTTCGTTTGACTAAACCATTTTGATCTCAAATTAAGTCAACGATTAAAATCACTAATTCTGTTAAATAAAACTATGTCGTTTTGAATCAACTAAAAATTAATTTTTTACATTTGACGACATAGTTTAACAGAAGTTTTTTCAAAAGCGACAAATCTATCTATACTATTATTAAATACGAAGTCAAAAGCTGACGTGACATTCATACAGAGCCCGTTGGTGACGTGGCGTCGCGAGAAAATTCCTCAGAAAATAGAAAAAAAATTAGAGGGAAAATAATGGCAAATGACGTGGCGGAATCTGAGCTCTACGTTTTTTATTTTCTTGGGTGGCGTCGTATTAGCCGTCCTTTATTTTCCTCTAACCGTTTTTAGACCGTTTTACCCATGCGCAAAAATATGTATTTATCTCTTAGAAAAATATTTTAAAATTCGGTCAAAAGCTGTATACGCATGGTAAATCTACGTTTGTAATCTTAGCGTTCTTTATCTTTTATTTTGTGCTTATCTTTTTAATTAATTTTTTCCGAAAAATTATAACCCTAGGCTGTTAATCTACTCATATAAATAAGTCGTGTCTCTTTTGTTTTTTCATGTCAAGATTTCTAGGTATTTCAAACGGAAAAAGTTCATATGCTTTTTTAATAAGATCATCGATGGCTTAATTAGCTCTCTGTCTTTGCATACTATAATTGTTTTTGTGGTTAGTGAGCATAATCCGGTTTGATAGACATTGACGTCCAAAAAATACATGTTATTAACAAGCTTTATATCTCTTGTTGATATAATCCATTAATCCTTTTACGAGTTCAGTTTTTTGTCCTTTGCTCAGGGTTTGAATATGATTGCTAGGCAAGAAGGCTTTCTAAAAAAAGAAACCGTGAGTGTGTTCTTATTTACATGTTTATTTCTAATTTTTTGGTCCTCTGTTTTGCATAGCATCATTGTATATGATAACAATATGTATGTGGAATTTCAGTTTACATTAAGTGAAGAGAACATGATGATTGCTAGGCAAGAAGGCTTTCTCGGATATCCAAATTCACACGGCGATCGCTACGACCAGAATGCATCTTTGATATGTTGAAGAAATTTGATGAAAAAATTTGCTTCTCCGGGAGAAAATAAGATAAATCTTATATTATTCATTCTGTTTTGTTTTTAATTCTCCATAAAAGACTAATATTTCGCAGTCCTTTAAAAGTACTTCAACATCAGGCACAGATACTATGAGAAGAAGACCAATGCAATGACTAAAAACAAGGTAATTGCAATGACTCAAAAATGATAATCAATAATATTGAAGAGGATGATAAGTAGAGAAAAATACAGAACCATCTTAGTTCATGCTATTCCAAAGTTAAGTCTTCACGTGTGTGTCTCTAAAAAGAGATTTAGTCTTATGTCTTTGATGAAAATTGTTATTGGCACTAGCTTTTGGAAGAGTGGCTTTACGTACTACGTTTTGGAAGTCATCGAGAAGTCTACAAGGGAAAAAATATTTAATGCAATAACGACGGAATAGAGATGGCTTCATCCGCGTTGTTTATTGATAGAGAAGAAGATGTCATTGGATTCTTGTGTATGAACTTGTACAACGACTAATATAAGGATGTTTGCTATAAAGATTGAATATATTGATATAGTATAACATTAAGTTCTCAAGGGAAAAAATATGAAAGAATATATCCAGGCTAATGTCTTTGGTGGTTTATGTCAAATATAATACCCCCTCTCTAAAATTTTTGCGATTTCTATCAATGATATATGGTGTGCGTTGTTGTTTATATTCTTATACAAAGCTGTGGATTCATGTTTTAAGCTAACATGATTGAATTCTTGTTTTAAAATGTAGTGACAAGGTAAAGGAGAAACACATTCTCGAGGACTGATTTGTATATGTTCAATAAATTCATAATTTGAAATAATCAAAAAGAGAATCTTCTTCAAAATATGTACATTAATTTATAATAATATTATATTACTAATTATGAAATTAATTAATGCATTATTTAATAAAAATATTTAAAATTTTGAGTTAGATTTTGTTAGATTTTTTCTCAACCATTTTTGTTATAACTAAAAATTAAATTCAAAATTATAGTTAAAACTTATTATTAATATCCCTATTAATTACTAAGATTTTTTATAAATATTATATAATTAATTAATTAATATAAATAATCAAATATGTCATATGTAATTAATTAAATGGTCTTATTATGACTTAACAATAGTAGATAAAAATAGTGATTCTATTTTAATAGAATAAATAAGATTATAAGGTAGGATTATAGAAACAAGGCAAAAAAGCTTATTATCATATACAAGGCAAAAGTCATAGAAAATTCTCCAAGTTACACAAAGCTTCATAGGCTATAGATATAGCAACTGAGGAGCATACCTTGACCACTACCAGTTTCTTTTCTGAGCTGGAATCCACCATGACTCCCTTTGATTTCTTGTCGCGGTCAAACCCAAGAGTAGCAATTCGTTGCTCTAGCTCACTCCATAACCGGCAACAACCTTCGCTAATGTTAAAAAGGTATACATAGAAGCTTAGAATCTGTAAATCTGTAGGAAGTATAAGAAACCAATATAACTCAGAACACATACGTAAGAAATCGCCATCACCCAAAGATGGAATTTTATCGGATCCTTCTGGAAAACCCATTTTGTGAACGAAAACCTGCTCAAGAAAACATGAACCAATACGAAATAAACGCAGATTAACATTTAACAGTCGTTAGAACTGGAGAACAAACATAACAATCGTTAGAACTGGAGAACAAACATAGCAAGTATATTAGTTAACACAAACACTTAAAACACATAATCGAGAAAAGAAACCCAAAAAACACCAAAACAATTCAATTTAAGAGACAGAAGAGGAGCAGCAAGTTTGTTCAATTTAAGAGGCAGAAGAGGAGCTGCAAGTTTGTTGTTCCTTTTAATGTAATCTAACATATCAATCACAATCCTAAACTGTTTGTTCTTCTACTTAGTGGTTGAAGATATATCAATCATCTCAATGTCAGTAGAAGGCGCATGAAAGTAACCTTGTCAGTGTTTAATCGACTCCAGATTCATCTAGGGATTTCTGTAAATCAAAGAGTACCTTCGGAATCGCCATTATAGTTTCGTCTAACCTCCCAACCGCAAGGTTTGAACCATGAGTTCGAACATGGTTCCGAAAGCTATAAACCTGTGACTGGTCTTCGGGGGGACTTTCTCTACGAATGATTTGAGCTTCTGGATTTGCTAAAGTTGTAGAGGGGAATGATTGCTTCCAGGATATGATTCGCTTCTAGGGTTTGGTAGAGATACCTGAAGGAAGTTTCGGAGAGAGAGGAAGGTTTAAGAGAGAGTAAGATTGCGTTTCTTAAGAGAGAGATAAAAAGGGACGCTATAATACCCAGCTTGCATCTGGAAATGGTTTCAGCTTCGGTTCTGGAGAGATGATGTGGCGAAGGGGGGGATTTTGGCTGCATCTGATGTGTCATCATGTAGGCTCAATATGAGCTCCTTTTAATTAGTATAATTAGTCCATAAATAATTTTTTTTAAAAGTATATAAGAGATGTATGCAAGTATAGAAAAGATGATATTTACCCTATTTTGAACCAGGCTACAAAACAATACATTTGAATAAAAAAGGAAATCATAAAGGAGTAGAGTCGATAAGAGAGTTGTCTCTTAGAATGACTTGAATGAGAAACTGGAAAGTGTTTGGGCAAGTAACCAAAAATATGGTTTTATTCAAACCCTAAGCTCTTCCTATTCTTCATCTTCATCGTTGTTCCGATTATTTTGGCGGCCGCACAAGAGATATAGACCGCCAAGAACATATTAAGACAGAGCATAACAATCGTACCGCACTGAGCCATTTGGTAATAAGATGTTTTTCTCTTCCCATTCTTTGAGTAATGAACGATGGTATGTGGGTATATGTAACATGTGTGTGGTTTTGATGGAATAAGTGAAACATAAACTTTTTTATAATTTCTAGCGTAAAAATGTGAAAGTTTAGAAACTCTTAAGGTGAAAATGTAAACTTTCATTAGGGATAAAGACATGAAATATTTAAGAGTTTTAAAAGTTAAAAAATCAAGAGAGACTTTAGGAACGATGACTCGAAGAGATGATTCGTCTTCATCTTTGAGTACATTAATATTATATTCTCTAATTTCAAAATGATTGCACCCAACGCCTTCACCTATATTTAATAGAAATTATAAACGGATACTTGAAAAGGCATGTTGCCAAAAACTTTCATCCACGTAAATCAGATTCTTTATTGGTCTTTTATCGTGATAAAACAAGTCCAAAGTTTCAAAAGTTGGTCTCAATAAGAGAGCTAAAGACTTATGAGGCAGTATGATGCAAATAGGTGGACAACCTAAGCAAGAGACAAAAAAGATTTACCTTCCCACTAACGCATATGAGGTCCCCGACTGTATGTTTCCCTTGAATATTAGTGAGGAAGGGTAACCAGGTAAAGCCAGTACCAGGGAAATATTTTTCCAAATGCAAAAAGATTACTTTTCCTGCTTTATCATCAGCATTATAACTCTGATTTTTGAAGTTATGTCTCCCCCTGAGATTTCACAGCTGACAATAACCTCGATAAATGAAAATGAGGAATATTTACATTCCTTTCCTATACAAAAATCCTCAATTTTTTAATAAAGATTTTGAAACCAAACATTGTCCGCGCGAGACATAGATCAACACTTAGAAAATAATTATGCTCTTCAACAGGTTGTTTTGAAGACATGTTGTGCACCTCAATTTGGATCAAATATTCGAAACCGAAATTCTAAAATACCTGGCTGATTTCTAAATTGTTATAACCAAAAAACTGAGAACAAAAGAGCTGATACAAAACAAAACTGAATATCCAAACTTCCAAAGCAAAGTCGCAGCTACTACATGAGTATTTATACCTTGCCCCGCCTAAAACACACAGTTAAAATTTTGAATTTTATTCCTTTATCGGCATGCATGTTACACACAACTCGAAAGATGTCAAATTACTACTAATCTTGCAACATCGCGTATTTTATACTCAAACATAGTCCTTTGGGCTCAGCGATACTTAGAAATATCTGCTAACATGCTGCAGAATATTGATGTGTCTCTCAGTCATTGAGTACATCCTTAAGATAATCTTTCGGTTAAAGTCATTGTTTTGGTGACAAGAAGAGAAAGCACTAGAAGTCATAGATAAAGTGAATACAAAAAAACAGTGAGCTCTCAAAGATAGCACACACCATAAGCAATGTCTTGTGTTACAAGTTCTTGGTTTTGCATTCTTGAAGATCACTCTTAATATGGGTTTGTTACATATAGTTAGAACAATACTCAACTGTTGGACTTGAGTTTGCAAAAACAAACCATGCCCGTGCAAGGCACGGACCAACACTTAGTTAAAAAGTTAAAAAATAAATATTTTTGAGTTTGTTCACAACAACATAGTTTTATGGGTTAATTTGATAAATAACCATGGGCCAACAGAATTTAAATTTTTGGGATTAAAAAAAACAATATTGGGGGATTTTAATTAAAAAACCACATTTTTTAAAAAAAAGTAGAAAATAAAGGTAAAATAGTAAAATTACATTTTGAGGGGTTGTGGAAATTAATTAATCTAGAGTTCTTGATTTTTCATTGCAATATCCCTAGTTTTATTTAACACAACTTAGTGATTTTACCCGTTGACTTAATTCGGAATCAAAACGGCTTAGTCAACGAAAGTTGAGAACTTAAATGGCTTAAAGCTAAAAGTTTGAGATTTAAATGGTTCACTTGAAAGTTATGATTGTTTAGTTTAAATTTAAAAGTTGAAGATTTTTTATATTTTTCTCTTAGAATATGAGAACTAAAATAGTTTTTCTTTTTTTTTAAAAAAATAGCCTTTATCAAAATTACGATTGGCATTTTATCTGAAACCCGTACTCAAACCGAAATAGTCGAACCGAATCCAAAGTCCAACTTAAAAATCTCTGAACGGATCTTAAAGCTTGAGTAGTTCGGATTCGAGTAATACAAGAACTCGATCCGAATCCGAATGAGTATTCGAAAAATCTCAAAAACCTAAAAAACCAAACCTGAATCTGAATTCGCATCTGAATTAGCATAAAAAATAATTAAATACCCAAAGAAATATCTCAAGAGCATCAAAATTGATTTGAAGATTTTAAAATACCCAAAATACCCAAAATACATAAGAAAATTGAAAAATTCAAAATACGCTAAAAATCTCAAAATATCTTAAATATATGAAATATTCAAACACAAACTTATCAGAACTGAATACGATCCGAATCCGACCAACTTCGGGACTCAAGTACTATATGAATCCGGTCAAGTACCTAAAAGTCGAACCGAATCCGAAGTCTAACTTAAAGATCTCTGAAAGGATCTTAAAGCTCGAGTAGTTCGGATTCGAGTAATACAAGAACTCGATCCGAATCCGAATTCGAATGAATATTCGAAGAATCTCAAAAACCTTAAAAATTTTAAACCTGAATCTGAATTCGACACCAGAATTAGCACCCAAAAAAATTAAATAGCCAAATAAATATCTCAAATGAGCATCAAAATTGATTTGAAGATTTTAAAATACCCAAAATACCCAATATAAGAAAAAAAATTGAAAAATTCAAAATACACTAAAAATTTCGAAATATCATAAATATATGAAATATTCAAACACAAACTTATTAGAACTGAACGCGATCCGAATCCGACCAACTTCGGGACTCAAATACTATATGAATCCGGTCGGGTACCTAAAAGTCTAAAAGATATATATATATATCGAGTTAAATGTGAACGACAACATAATGGGGTTAGTAAAATATGACACAAAACAGCTTACTTACAACAGAGTACGGCACTAATGCATCATTTTATCGACGTCGTTACATTTATTTTCAGTATCTCTTTATTACGACTGTATTGCGTCATATTTTTATCTTCCTATGTGACCAAGTCCTACCCGTTAATTATTTTCATATCAAATTAAGTCCAATACGCTTTCTGGATCACCTATAAATTAACAGTGTTTCCAACAACTAATATCAATATATCATCAACTTAACATTTTTTGTTTGGTTTCATCTAGAAAAGAAGCCACCATGGAAGCAAAAGGAGCAGCACAATGGAGCTCTATTCTAGTTCCTTCTGTTCAAGAGATGGTTAAGGAGAAGATGATCACGACCGTTCCCTCCAGGTATCTCCGTCCTGATCAAGACAAAACTGATGTCGCCGCCGATGATTCTGGTTTAAAAATTGAGATTCCAATCATCGACATGAAGCAGTTATGTTCTGCCACCACCATGGATTCTGAGGTTGAGAAACTTGACTTGGCATGCAAAGAGTGGGGATTTTTCCAGGTAAAAGTCTTCAACTTTACTGACTTTTTTTGTATTTAAAAAAAGAACTTTACTTTCTTTCTTCTTTCGTCGAAACTCCTTCTATCGAGACTTTCCACTATTAAAAAAAAAAAGAAATAACTTTACTCAATCAGAACAAAAAAAAAAAACTTTACTCAACATCTCATCTTCTTTCTTTATTAAGATATCATATGGAGCTGAATTCCCAAAATAATTGTTCTGCTGATTTTTATGATTCGGTTCAGATTTGGTATTGATTTTAAAAATTTTGGTTCGGTTTAGATTCTAATTCTGTCGGATTCCCAAAAAATTATTAAAGAAAAGCATAGAAGAATAGTATTAGAATTCATTTTGGTTTGGCTATCTTTTACCATGAGCTATACGAAATTTTAAAATATCAGCACAGAAATAAATATTAGTATAATTTAAACGAAAATAAAAGTTAGAATATTAATTAGGGTGATTTCCGGTTAGATTCCCCGAAATATTTTTTTTTTTTTAATCACCGAAATCCCATTTCATTAAGCTGGAAATGAACTTTCCTCTAGGGAAAGTCGACTAGTGTCCAAGATGCTTACATG
>OVAN01008414.1:0-18209 GCA_900406275.1 Anastatica hierochuntica | reverse complement strand
ACGAAATCTGGTCAATACACGGTTCGTTCGGGTTATAGGCTGCTTAACTCCGTGGAGATAAAACGTATTAATAATAATGGCTGGGGGCCAGAGTTGGAAGCCTTAAAGGCTTACACATGGAAATTAAAGTGCCCTCTGAAAGTTCAACACTTGCTATGGCAGCTCATCTCAGGGAGTTTGGCGGTGTCTCAGACTATTACCGCTAGGGGTGTACGGTGTGATCCCGTATGTAAACATTGTGGTGCGGCTGAGGAGACAGCGAACCATGCTTTATTTGAATGTGAATCGGTTATGCAGATATGGAATAGTTACAGGGACCCTGAGAGTCAGGACACCTTCCCAACGAAGTCTCTATACACTAATATTGAATACCTCTTCTGGCGTAATACTATGGGGGATCAAGGAAGAGGTGGTGTACTTTATCCGTGGCTTCTTTGGTTAATTTGGAAAGCACGAAATAAAATGGTTTTCTAGGGAGTTCATATTGAAGTTGATGAGATTATTAAGGATGCTGAGATGGATGCTTTGGCCTGGGAAGAGGCAAAAATTACATCGGCTCCTTTCGATGAGGAGATAAACTTCACAAGTCCTAGGATGGGTTTAACTTGTCGTGTGGATGGCTCTTGGAAACAATCAGACAGAACCAATGGGCTCGGTTAGATCTGTCAAGATGAGGAGGCAAACGTCATCTTAGTTGGAGCGAAATGTCATCGTCAAAGCCTCTCACCGCTTCACTCTGAGATGGAAGCTTTGTTGTGGGCAATGACGGAACTTTCCAATATAAGAATCGCATGCCAACATTTTGAGACAGACTGTAAAGAACTTTTCAATATCATCCAGGATCCAAATGCATGGCCCGCCTTCTGCACGCTTTACCAAGAGTTTCAACAACTTCTAGGTTTTTTCCTAGGCTTCTCCTTATCTACCATTCTGCGTACAACAAACTAGAAAGCAGACTGCCTAGCTCGCGGCTCTCGTTCTATTTATTATGATTATATTTATGTAGAATCATCTCCTCCATCCTGGGCAACTAGGAATGGAGAGACTTTTTGATTATAGTGTGGTTGTTAAAAAAAAAAACTACCCTAATTTTTTAATTACATATTTGTACACCTTTATTATTTAGAAACAAATTCTAATATACTATAGTCAAAATCTAGTACTTAATTAGAATAAAATAACATTGTTTGGATAATGATGGAGATATGAAGCATGTGTCCTTCCTTCCCATCTCCATCCTCTTTCTTCTTTTCCAACCACGTGGCACCGTATACTCCACATTTTCAGATCAAGGGGGTGACTGGGAATGTGACTTTAAAAACTGTGAAAACTTTTTAAAAAGATACAACCAAATTTATCCAATGAGACTTTATTATTTTAAAAGTTTTCAAAGTCCTAATTTTGCTCCTACAAAATCTCACAGCCATTTTTTCTACTTTTTACTCTTTGTCGACAAATTTTTCTAAAGCCTAAAATTTCTCACTTTTACTTTCTTTTAAAGTCACAATCACTAAATTTTTAACAGCAAAAGTCTAAAATCAAATTTTACAGTAAAAGCTCTAAACAATCACCCCCCCCCAAGTGACGCCATTGGAGATTAGCATATCATCGTGATCCGTTATAGTCCCGAGTCTTTCGCCGTTCTTCCTCTTCTCATCTCCGATCACGCGCCGACCGAATTTCTCTCTACAAAACACACCCTACAAACCCCCATTAAGTGATCTTAGTCTAAAACCAGAATCATAAATCTGGTTGAAATTGCCTTTAGGGCTGCCATACTCGGTTAAAGAAGAAAAAAGTATTAGATGAGAGAGTATGAATGTGTATTCGAAAGAAAAAAACCGGCAAATAAAGATAAGAAGGGAAGCCATTCGATCAGAGTAGATCGAAAATTTATTCAACTCCAGTTAAAACCAGAAAACATCTCTGATTCCAAACGGAAGAAACACACCAAAATCCGAAACAAGGATCACCCTACAAAAGCCGGATCAAACCGGAGAATACATCGGACATACCGGATCTGAACCGACATAACGTCGGAGGTTAATTACACAAAAAAAAACAAAAAACTAGACCGGCAATCACAGGCCGGAGAAGACTAATTGACGTTGAAACGAAAATTCAGTAGAGAGAAAATAGAGAGAGAAAAAGAGAGCAAATAAAACTACACACTAATTTTTTTTTTTTGAGCTCAACTTCAACTTTTTAAATTGACCAAAAGATTTGTTACCACAACACCTCAAAAGAGGCTTTAACCAGAGTGACAATAAACGTAATCAAGTACCACTCCGGAACACTAACGGAACCGGCGTCACCTAATTGCCGTCATTGCACTTTCAACCACAAACGAGAGCAAACTCATTCTACCATATTTGGTGAGAAAGAATTGCCTCTTAGACCTCTAAATTAAGCTACACTATTACAAGGATAAGACCTAAACTGGAAAGACAATCTAAACAAGGAACTACTATTCAAATCATCGCCGAGATCACCGTTTGATTCGAGTTAGATACTTGGATCTATCGGCGCAACACCGAAGCTTTTGTTCCTAATATAGATCTTTAACCATATTCAGATAAAATCCTACGCCTTATTCAAAGGATACAACACCAAGAGATCAATCAACGGTCCTACCTTGAGCGGATAATCTCCTTCCTAACAAAAACAAAAACCTCACCGAAACGGCGCTTATCTTCCGCCCAAGGACTTCCAATGACCTGGTCCTTAGTATTTTATCCAACATGAGCCGCCAAAATGAATCTGAAGCTCCATCTCAGAGAGAAAAACTTCAATTTTCCGGAATGAAAAAAGACGGGAGAAGATGACAAATCCACCAAGACTCGATTGAGGAAACCTGCAAAAGAATGTAGATTTCTCTAGAAAGAGCTTTCGACGCGACCCATCACCTATAGAAAACAAGGCGGAGCGACGATTTGAAAATTGCTTCGGCCAAAATTATCCCTAAAATCCGACCTCCGACCACACCAACCATCCTCGATCAACTCGCCTTGACTCCAATAGCCCGGAAACCGCCTTGTTTAAGCATTTGTTGTTGTCACAGACGCGGCCAGATCTGAGATATGAAGAGCCGGCGAAACCAGAGACCAATAGCATATCGTAGAGGTGAATGAGGCGTTGCCGAAGGCAAAAGGAAAAGGAGATAAAGAGGAAGGGGGAGCTCCGGCGTCAACACAGTGGCGGACGCCGGGAAGGAAGGTGGCTAGGTTTCTCTTTTTTCTCTCTGTATGCGTAGTCTTTTTTGGTCCTAAAACTACACACTACTTACACTCTTCGTAATTAAGTAATTAACAATTATATGGTTTCTTCTGTATCGTCCAAATGGATTTTTAGGCTGCGCATTTTTAGTGGAAAATTAGATTTTCCCCTCAATTTACCATGTAGTTTGAAAATGTAAAAATCAAAATATCCAGTTTCATATAGAGAAACAAAGAAGATAAATATAAACAAAAAAAACGAACTGTTCCTCTAGTTCATCTCATTTTACCACATTAAAAATTGATTGTAATGAAGCGGCACAAGTGGTACAGTGGTTACCACCTCTATTGGCCAAGCTCACTTACCTGGGTTCGAACCCGGGGTGATGCCCTTTTCAGAAAACTACTAAGCCACTAGGCTGATGACAAAAAAAAGATTGATTGTAATGCCTATGACAAAATGTTGTTTGGTTTAGATAACCGGTGAATCAATTGGAGAAGTCATAACAGTATCGACTATGCACCAAAGGAAGGTTGAAATGGATCGCCAAACCGATGCATTCTTTGCATTTCCTGGATTGTTTTATTTTTTTGTTGCCTTTTTCAATAAATACTAAAGTGTATACATAATCATGGAAGGTTAATAATATTGTGTGTGGTGTTTATTTGACAAAAAGAAAAACAGGTGGATATGGAACATTTGAAGAGTTATTGGAACAACTCCACCCGACCACCAAGGTCATACTTGGGACGTAGTCAAGCCTGTAGAGTACAAGGACATAATACCAAATACTGTCCAGATTTTCGTATCATTCGCGGCTCCTCTGTCTCACACTCGCAGCCATCTAATACTCATCAAATCTGGCGTCTGAATAACTCATCACAGTCTTGGCATCCGACAGCAAATGCTGCCATGGTCACGGGAGATTCTTCAACATGACTAATGGGACTCTGGCGCTTCTCACCACATGACTTTGGATTTCGCCAATCTATCACTTCATACACCATACAATGGTGGTGAAGATGTCACTTCAGGTATCGTCATCTCCCACACTGGTTCTTTATCTCTCCTCTCTTCTCAACAACCTTTCTTCATTAATAATGTTCTCTATGTTCCATCTCTCGATAAGAATTTAATCTCTGTTTTTCAATTATGTAAAACTAACAATGCCTCGGTTACATTTACACCAACGTATTTTCAGGTGCAGGATTTGATTACGGGGGCGCTTCGACTCTAAGGCAAGCCTAAGAATGGCACCTATCAGTGGCTGAAACTCAGCTCATCATTACCAACATCTCTTGCTTTTTCTTCTGCTATTAAAACTTCTCTTACGGATTGACATTCCTGTTTGGACCATCCGGCTTTTCCGGTTCGTAAAGCAATGATATCTAAGTTATATTTACCCTTATCATCTACTGTTTCCATGATCAAGCCTTGTAGTGCTTGTTCTATTAATAAAATGCATAAGCTTCCCTTTGGTTCATCAACTCTTTCGTCTTCTCATCCTCTTGATATCGTGTTTTCCGATGATTGGACATCTTCGTTAATTTCAATCGATGGTTTAAAATATTATGTCATCTTTGTTGATCATTTCACTAGATATACTTGGTTATATCCATTGAAACAAAAGTCCCAAGTCTACGATGTTTTTACAAAGTTTAAAGTGTTGGTTGAAAATCGATTTCAATCAAAACTTAAAAATCTTTATACAAATAATGGTGGTGGATATATTGCTTTATCTGGTTTCTTATAGACTCACGACATATTGCACTTCACCACTCCTAGGTACGCTATCAAGCTCTCTCAATTCATGCACCGTCCCAACAAAACTCATAGGTACGCTATCAAGCGTCTATTACGCTATCTTGTAGAGACGCAAGACCAAGGAATTTTCTTCTCCCAAGCCAATTTTCCGTTTCTACATGCCTATACAGAAGTATACTGGGAGGGAGACAAGGATGATTACACATCCACGAGTGCCTACATCGTTTACTTTAGTCACCATCCCATTGCGTGGTCGTCCAAGAAACAAATCGATGTCGCAAGATCATCTACCGAGGCGGAATACGAGTCTATTGTGTCCACTATGGCTGAAGTTTGTTGGCTTCTTTCGTTAACAACAGAACTTGGCATTGAGATAAATGGCACACCCGTTATATACTGTGATACCATTGGAGCTACTTATATTGCCGCCAACCCGAAGTTCCATTCACGCATGAAACACCTAGCTCTTGATTACCACTTTGTCTGGAATCTAGTACAAGAGAGCCGTGTCCGTGTCTCACATGTAAATTCCGTCGACTAACTAGCGAACCCTCTCACCAATCCTCTCTCCCGACTCCGCTTCCAAAGACTCGCGGTCAAGATTGGCCCGCCAATGGCGGTCTATCTTGAGAGGGCGTATAAGATATAGAAAGTATATATGTTAATATCTCTGTGCTTGTGTAAACCACTGTCAATGGTAACAACAATTACTCCTTGTATATATCTTTGTCTTATGTGTAGATATGTAAACATGTATAAGAACAGAGCATTGCTTAATGAATAAATCACGATTCCATATTATAATATGGTTGCATCATGAAGACTTTGTCGGCGAGATTTCCTTTGAGAAAGGAGTGATTGACATCAAGTTGATGTATGGACCATTTGTTGGGCTCAAAACCGGTAGCATCGAAATCAACGCCCAAGATTTCTGAATAACTCCCAAAAGATCTCGAGATACGAGTTTTGAGGTGATAAGGAATCAGTGTAAACCTTGGATAATCGCATCGCTTCGGGAACACGAGCAAGGTCTAGTCGCCCGTAGGCGATTAGACATAAACAAGGTCTAGTCGCCCATCGGCGGCTAGACTCTTCACAAAGTCTAGTCGCCCATGGACGACTAGACACGAGAAAGATTTAATCGCCCACGAGCGACTAGACTAATCGCAAAGTCTAGTAGCCCATGGGAGACTAGACATGTACAACGTCTAGAAGCCCATGGGCGACTAGACTCTCGTAAAGTCTAGTCGCCCATGGGCAACTAGACTCTCGACAAAGTCTAGTCGCCTATGGGCGACTAGACACGTACAAAGTCTAGTTGCCCATGGGTGACTAGACACGTACAATGTCTAGTCGCCCATGGGCAACTAGACTCTCGAAAAAGTCTAGTCGCCCACGGGCGATTAGACATGTACAACGTCTACTCGTCTATGGTTAACTAGACTACGTCCTCTCAATCATCTTCTCCTTCGAATCTCGGTTTGACTGTCTCTTGTTTCGTCTCGATTGGAATTTCCGTTAAAGTTTAACGATAATAATCGTAAAGACTTGTTATTTTTGTAAAAACTTCGTATCGATCGTATAAAATGATAACGATTAACTTGAACACCGATATTATCTTAACTATACAATTGGCCTTATCGTTTCGCGAAACCATCACCGTGTAATCGTACGAAGAACGATTTCTACGAAATGAATCGTAAAAGTCACTTAATCGCAAAACAGCTCAAGAAGGCCCAAAACGCGATTAAAGTCCGCTTACTATTCCAGAAGAGAATGGGCCCTACTACGTTAACGAGTTACCTGATTTTAATGAATAATAAATGGAAAAAGTGATAAAGTCTTGTTTAGAGATAAATCTGGAAAAATCGTGAAGATAAGGAATATTCTCGAAAAAGGAATATTTCCGCGGAATGATATACTCGAATCTAGGGCATAAAAGGAAACCACGCTGAGCTACAAAGACATATGTAAGAGAGGCCAAGGAGAAGGACAAAAACAAAAAAAAAATTTCTTCACAACTCACACTTAGAGCAATTAGGTTATTTTTCGTTTTGTTAGCTAGCTGCGTCTCAACTAGGTTTATAATTCTTATGCTGTTAGAACTAGGATACTTGCCGACAGCTCTCGTGGCCACGACTTATCACTTGTTGTAACGCTCAAATGCAGATTTAGAATAAGATCTCGATTGCTAAACTCTGTTTTCCGATTCTCTCTTTTTACTTTTATTTCGTCGTTTGTTTCTTCGTATTTTTGATATGCCGTTGTTTGGTTTAACAGAAATCTGGGACCTCAGAAAAAGTTAGGTGTTCCTTGCTTTCCTTCGATTACGAAAACCAACAATTTGAATTTCGGTTCCCACAATTTGGCGCTAGAAGGAGGGGGCCTATTCGTTCAGGGAACTGATCAATCTAACTCGCAGCCGCAAAACACTAGATCAGATATGACTACAAATGACTAGAATAATCAACCAGCTCGTGACGGCGACAGTGCCAATAACAATGCTGAAAACACTCTGACGACGAACAACACCGCGGTCAACGCTGACGCAAACACCGCAACGTTCGAGGAGATCAAAAAGATGTTCTCGACTCTTGGAAAGAAGTCGACCGAACAAAACAAACTAAGTAGCTCTCTCGCTAAACAGGTTGAAACCCTAACCGCGAGGTCTAGAACTATTCTTCTGCGCGGAGCTACCAGACTCAACAGAAGAAGATTCGACTTCACCACTCCGCTTGGCTTACTCCAGAACCCGCAGGAAAAACCATCAGAACAAAACCCCAATGTAATCATCCCTGTCGCGACACGAAATAACGTGGATGACCCTCCAAATCCCAAGAAGGAAACGGAAGAAAACAAATTCGAGCGAATCGACCTGGACTTCAGCAATCAATCGGATTCCATGGATGAAGACGCAAACATACAACCTAGAAGGGTTAAAGGTCGCGCAACATGGAAAGACTTTCAGCTCAACGAACCCATGATAGAAGAAGAAGAAAATATCGTCTGGGTAGAGCAAGAGAAACATGCCAAGGACCTGGCCAAAGCCATTCGCAGTACACGCTGACCGTCTCGAAAAATGACCAGCGACGATCTCGACGAGATTCGCGATCTCCGTGACTACATCGCGAAAACAATCGCAGAGGTTAAAGCGGTAAAATCTCAGATCCATTACTCGACTAGTGTCGCGCCAGAGATCGATAGGCTCCTCGAAGAGGCTCAAAAAACTCCACTCACTGCTCACATAACCAACACCAGAGTCTCGGATCCCGGGAAGGTGAAAATCCCAATATATGACGGAACCTTCAATCGAAAAGCTCACCTGCATACTGTCTAGATCGTGATGGCGAGATCCAAGCTCAAGGAAGGCGAAAAAGACGCTGGTTTCTGCCACCTTTTCGTCGAGCATCTCCAAGGGGCAGCCTTTGAATGGTTCTCCCGTTTAAAACAAAACTCCACCGGAAGTTTTCGTCAACTCTCCTCGGAATTTCTTAAACAATACTCCATGTTTATGGACAGAGAAACCTTCGACCTGTCTCAAAAAGAAGACGAATTTCTCCGAGACTTCATGAGCATGTTCAAGATAGTAATGTCGACAGTTAGTGGGATCAGCGACAAGGTGGCAGTAGACGCGCTCAGAAAAACCCTCGTGTACAAGTCGAAGTTCAGGAAGTGGATAGCTCTAGAAAAACCACACACTATTCAGGATGCACTTCATAAGGCTACAGACTTGATCATCATCTAAGAAGAGATGAAAATTCTATCGCAAAAACACAAACCAGCGAAGACATCCTAGAAAGACTTAACCTCAGAACAGAAAGCGAAAAAGAAGATCCCTCGTAACGACAAGTATGTCCATCACGAGGGAGAAGATTTTCGGGGGGCACATAACTACGCCATCAACTCCTCGTCCGAACAAGGCAGGACGTTGGGGAACAACTTGACGCGGAACATGTCATATAACGGGAACACCTTCTGTGAGTTCCACCAAACGAAAGGTCACTCCACCGCAAACTGCAAGGTTCTCGGAGCAAGGCTAACGAAAAAACTGCTCGCGGGGGAAATCTTTGACGTAACCAACGTAAACGACCTCATACGCGATACAAACCGCCAACCCAGAACCGATATGGCACCCCCAGAAGACGCCATGTTTCAAGGAACTCAAGCGGATTGAAAAAACGAAAGGAGACCCGACGACAAAGGCAACGACTCCAATTGCCCCAAAGTGAATATGATCATTGGAGGGTTGCAATACTTTCGCGACACCGACTCATCGGTAAAAGCATATCACCGAAAGGCCGAGTCAAGCGCAAACTGGTCTACACCACTCGACAACGCGAATGACGCCATTGCTTTGAGGAATACAAAACTATCAGAATCGACAAACCCCATAAAGATCCTCTCATGATCGACCTAGTCATAAAAGACCTCGAATTCGCTAGGGTCCTCATTGACACATGATGTACCGTCGATATCATCTTCTGCGATTCCCTCAACAGGGTGAACATCGACTTATCCGAGGTCACACCCGCACCGAAACAATTCACGGGTTACTCCGGTACGACGTCAATGACTCTCGAATCGATCAAGCTTCCGGTGATGACCAAGGAGATCACGAAAGTCATCGATTTTGTGGTCGTCGACCATCCTGCCATCTACAACGTGATCATGGGACCACCATGGATAAACTCCATGCAGGCAGTCCCATTGACCTACCACTTAGGCATTAAATTCCCGACTCCCAACGAAATCGCCACAATCTAGGGATCCCGAAAATAGTCACGACTCTGCTTCCTAGCCGAGCATAAGCTAAGACAAGTCGCAATTACGCCCATGGCTAAACCCAAACGAAGAAGACAACTCGACCGTTAGCCGAAGACACTTCGAAAAAAGTGCCAAAATCGTCAATTCAAGAAACGGCTCAGTCCGAAGGAAACAAGCAAACTTCCGAGCCCTGACAAAGCGATAATCACGACACCAGAGGAAATCATCGGCCCAGCTGTAGTCATCGAGGCTGAAACAGCCTACGCAACACTACCAAACGAGTAATCACTCGAGTAATCACTCGAAGCAACAAATTGAACTACAAGACGACTTGATCCCCGAAAGGGGTACATCGCCAACTCGTCGAAATACGATTTCAGCCGTCCCCCTCTCTAAAACAGGGGGGAGTGGGTACGTATATGTATACTCGTATACTCCCAAACTTCGAAATATCCGTGTTCTCAAACCCAATATTTTTTTTAAAAAAACTGCATCAACAATAGCAAAACGCTATACGATTCCCAAAAGTCTCGGATTGACTCGTTTTATCGCAATAATACTACATAATGAAAATTATGTAACGGCTATACTGGCAACCTATGCTTGCCAAAAACGCCCCAACAAATGTTTCAAGCCAGCAAACGTTTCAAGCGCGAAACACGACATATGAAAGAAAAACCAATCTTCGGCATTGCGAGACGTCGTCGACGCTTGAAGAACTGTTTTCCGGCAACACACCATCCTCGATATAAACACTATCTAGGAAGACCAAACAGTCATACGCACTAAACATTTCCTTAAACACGTATCCTTCCCGAAGACTCACACAAGGTAATATCTACCAATAAGTTTGTAGCTGACCACAACAAACTCTCAACGTCCTAAATAGACTAAGCCATCTCATAGAGATAGCTCTCACACATCTGACTAGGATAATAGCGCGCTATAAAAGAAATTCGAAATTTTGGTCAGCACTTCCAGAGGACTTAGAAATTTTCTTTGGAGAGATGGTCGGTTCCTGATTGATGCAAGTCATATAAGCTGAGAACCTATAGCAGACTTCAATATCGAGATGGAACTAGGTCAAAATTGCAAACGGGAAACATAAGTCGGAATTAGTCACCGCACGCCCTAAAACCGAGAGTAAACCTAGGTCTTGCCCTAAACCCAACACACTGGTCTCAAACATCTTAGGACATAGTATCTAACCGATACGAGATCCCAAAACTTGTCTCTTCGTCTACATTCGCATGTTTATAAGAATTCGAAAGACTAAGTCTCTCAAAAACTCGCACCCGAAACAAACAACGAATATAACGATCCTTCAAGGAATGGATATGAGACGACAACTCATAATCTGTCTCCACGTATCCAGCACTACTTATACACTATCGAATCGAAATAAAAACACCATTCATAAATACGAAACCGCAAAGCGGCGGGGGATTCGTAGCCACATACGGCTAATCCTGAAACATAAAGAAAAATGCCCCGAACGGGACTTCAACCTCACTCATCATCCACGGGCAAGACCGCGCCTCACCTGCTACATCACCAGAACTCAGAGCTACGTCATCTCCTCCCCCCTCCATAGCATCACGAAGCTCGATGTCCGCGGAATCCTGCCTCTCAAGGTTATGGGAAAATAGCGGAAGGGTACAATCAGATCTCAGAGCGGCAAAGATAGAACCGAAGTCTCCCTCAGCGACCGCTAGCTCTGCTTTGCGAGCGATAGCTTGGCCTCTTCGGCCTTCCGAGACAGGGACTCTCCGTCAAGAAACATATGAATCTGGCTCATTGCTCTTTCAATAATTGCCAAGGCAAGATCCATGTTGTGAACGTCCATTAATGAATCGAGAGAGCTCGCGATCTTGGCAAAACGAGTCTGAAAATCAGCGCGCAAAGCGACCCTCGACTCAGCCACAACCTCTGCAATCCCACGACTCAATGAGCCTTCTTTGCTTTGCACTCGAAGCCGCAGGCGACACAACTCTGAGGCTTTAGCCTTCCTATCCTTCTTCTCCTTAAGCAACGAACTTACCGTCTTCCCGAGATCTCTCTTGAGCTCGCCAATCTGAGTTTCCAATCGAGATAACTCAAGGGAATGAAAATCCTCGATGACCTCCAACTTCCTCTCAAACTCCAATGACTTGTCCTTCAACTCAGTAAGCTCTTTCTTAAGGCACTCAACCTCCAACCCGCAGTCATTAAGCATCCCATCGATCAAAGATATGAACTGCGTGAAAGAGAGAGTAAGAAAAAATCTACGGCAACAAGAAAAGAGCCGCGAAATGAACCTTGTCACGATACTGCGACCTCGCACCCAAGCCAGAAGCTCCTAGAGGCGAAGGTCCGACCTTGACCCCTCCTATACACCTCTTCTTCCTAGCCGCCTCCATGTTGGCGCAAGCCCTCTTGCGCCCCTCCAAAGCAATGGCGGGAGTGGCGCCGGAAGCACGTAAGCCTAGGACGATCTCTCGCCTGGCCGAAGGAGGAGAAATTGATTCAGGCCCCTGCTCAGAATCACCAATAGGAACATGAGTTGTCAAAGAACCCATCGGCTGAATCGTCCCATCTTCTGGAACGATCGGAGAAGGAGCTGGCGGCACGGATGCGAAAACTAACAACGCGGCCGGGTTCAGAGAGCCAACCGGGGCAACACTAACAACGCCCCGCACCTTGACATCACGACGAGACAGATCCTCTTGAAAAGAAAGGTATTTGGCAACGTGCGTCGGGATATCCTCGGGATTTGGAGAACTCGCAGGGTTCATTGGAGGGGCATTTCCCACCTCAACGCCATTCTCTTTGTGTCCATCACAAGAGGAAGTCATGTTGGCTCGACAAAGCTCTCAAATACAAAGTTTAGAGAAGTGAGGAATGGATGAGGAATGAGAAACAGAGTCTAATATTTATAAGTATTTCTCTACAATAAAATGAAAATCATCTTTGCAATCATCTTGGCTATAGATTCCAATCAAAACACACACCACTCGCCCGCAAGAGTCGCAATCAAAACTTGCGAGCTGGGGGGTTAACTATTGGGGTCAAAATGGTAACATCGAAATCAACGCCCAAGATTTTCGAATAACTCCAAAAAAATATCGAGATACGAGTTTCGAGGTGATAAGGAATCACCGTCAACATCAGATAATCGCATCGCTTTGGAAACACGAGCAAGGTCTAGTCACCCGTGGGCGACTAGACATGAACAAGGTCTAGTCGCCCATGGGTGGCTAGACTCTTCACGAAGTCTAGTCGCCCATGGGTGACTAGACACGAGCAAGGTCTAATCACCCACGGGAGACTAGAATCATCGTAAATTCTAGTCGCCCATGGGCGACTAGACACGTACAACGTCTAGCCACCCATGGGCGACTAGACTCTCGGCAAAGTCTCGCCCATGGGCGACTAGATACATACAACATCTAGTCACCCATGGGCGACTAGACACAGACAACGTCTAGTAGCCCATGGTTGACTAGACCATGTCCTCTCGATTATCTTCTCCTTCGAATCTCGGTTTGACTGTCTATTTTTTCATCTCGATTGGAATTTCCGTTAAATTTTAACGATAATAATCGTAAAGACTTGTTCTTTTTGTTAAAACTTCGTATCGATTGTATAAAACGATAACGATTAACTTGAACATCGATATTATCTTAAGTATAAGATTGACCTTATTGTTTCGTGAAACCATCACCGTGTAATCGTACGAAGAACGATTTCTCCGAAATGAATCGTTAAAGTCACTTAATCGCAAAACGGCCCAAGAAGGCCCAAAACACGATTAAAGTCCGCTTACGATTCCAAACAAGAATGGACCCAACTACGTTAACGAATTACCCAATTTCAGCGAATAATAAATGGAAAAAGCGATAAAGTCTAGTTTAGAGACAAATATGGAAAAATCGTGTAGATAAAGAATATTCTCGAAAAAGGAATATTTCCGTGGAAGGATATACTCGAATCTAAGGCGAAAAAGGAAACCAGACTGGCCTACAAAGATATATATATATAAGAGAGGCCAAGGAGAAGGATGAACACACAAAAAATTTCTTCACAACTCACACTTAGAGCAATTTGGTTATTTTTCGTTTTTGTTAGCGAGCTGCGTCTCAACTAGGTTTACAAGTCTTATGTTGTTAGAACTAGGATACTCGCTAACAGCTCTGACGGCCACGACTTACCACCTGTTGTAATGCTCAAAAACAAATTTGGAATAAGATCTCGATTGCTCAACTATGTTTTTCGATTCTCTCTTTTTACTATTATTTCGTCGTCTGTTTCTTCGTATTTTTGATCTGTCGTTGTTCAGTTTAGCAGAAATCTGGGACCTCAGAAAAAGTTAGGGGTCCTGGCTTTCCTTCGATTATGAAAATCGACAGTGCAAATTTCGGTTCCCACACAAATGTTCGGAGACAACAATACTGAGAACAAGTCTTATGGTCGCTGATTTCACAACGGGGTTGAACGTTTTGTGGTAATCAACTCCAGGCCTTCGATAAAAGCCTTTAATGACGAGTCTCACCTTGAACCTGTCAATAGAATAATTAGCACATCGTTTTATCGTAAATATCCACTTACAATCCATAATGGTTATTGGCTTTGTAGGTGTTTCAATATCCCAAGAGTGTTCTTTGATATGTGCATCAATCTATTCGGACATTGCCTTTCTCCACGGAGAGTCTTTGAATGCTTCGGCGAGTGTAATCGGATTTTTCTATGTCAATGGTGCGAGTCGAGCACTGAGGTTGAGCTTTTGAACCAGTTTGCATCATCGTGTGGACACCCAAGTCGGAGGAAGTGGGCTACGATGATAGGAGGAGCCACAGGTTCAACATTTTAGTGTGATGTGGTGGCAGCTTTTGAGGAGTCAGGAGATGAATATGTCGTCGGAGTCAAAGCAGAGGAGGTGTTGGTACTGGATTGCTTAGGAACTAGATTCGGCGATACTAGAGGTGATATGGCTGGCGCATGAACTGGAATAGGCGAAGGTGAAGGAGACAAAGGCACCTGCAATGGTGGTGAAGGTTCAACCGAGACCATGGGAGGAGAAATAGATTGTTGATCTGTTTCGTCACTATCAGAGAGAGAATTAGCGGTTAAAACATTAGATAATGCAAAGGGAAACATGTACTCCTGAAAAATAACATGTCGTGATGTATAAATGCGATTGGTTTGGCGATCTAAACAAAAATATGCACTTTGCGTTGTAGAATAACCAAGGAAAACACATGGTGTAGATCGAGAATCTAATTTGTTAGATGCATATGGTTTGAGCCAAGGAAAACATAAGCAACCAAAAATCCGAAGCTTAAAGTAGTTGGGTGTAGAGCCAAAAAGACATTCAAATTACGATTTGAGAGAGAGATTTGGATTTGGCATACGGCTGATGAGATAGGCGGCCATAACTAATGCGTACGTCCAATAAGACTTAGGTATAGAGGCATGCGAGAGAAGAGCAAGACCTGTCTCAACAATGTGTCGATGATGACGCTCGGCTATACCGTTATGCTCAGGTGTATGCAGAGGAGTGGTGAAGTGCGATATGCTGTGAGTCGATAAGAAACCGAAATAAAACAATATATTCACACCATTGTTCGTGTAAAGAGTTTTAAGTTTTGATTGATATCAATTTTCAACCAATACTTTAAACTTTGTAAGAACATAGTAGGCTTGGGACTTTTATTTCAATGGATATAATCATGTATATCTAGTGAAATGATCAACAAAGATGACATAATATTTGAAACGATTGATTGAAATTAACGGAGATGTCCAAACATTGGAAAACAAGATATCAAGAGGATGAGAAGACGAAAGAGTTGATGAACCAAAGGGAAGCTTATGCATTTTATTAATAGAATAAACAATACAAGGCTTGATATGGAAACAATAGATGATAAGGTAAATCAAACTTAGAAATCATTGTTTTAAGAATCGGAAAAGCCGGATGGCCCAAACGGGAATGCCAATCCGTAAGAAAATTTTTAATAGCAAAAGCAAAAGCAAGAGATGGTTGTGATGATGAGCTGAGTTCTGACCATTGATATGCACCACTCTTAGGTTTGCCTTGGAGCAAAAGCGCCCCCATAATCAAATCGCGCACCTGGAAATACGTTGGTGTTAATGTAACTGAGGTTTTGTTAGTTTTACATAATTGAAAAACAGAGATTAAATTCTTATCGAGAGATGGAACATAGAGAACATTATTAAGGAAGAAAGGTTTTTGATAAGAGGGGAGAGATAAAGAACTAGTGTGGGAGATGGCGAGACCCGAACCATATCCTAAGATGACATCTTCACTACCATTGTATGGTGTATGAAGTGATAGATTGGCGAGATCTGAAGTCGTGTGGTGTGAAGCGCCGGAGTCCATTAGCCATGTTGAAGAATCTCCCGTGACCATGGATGCATTTTCTGTCGGATGCCAACGCTGTGGTGTGTTATTCGGACGCTAGTTTTGATGAGTATTAGATGGCTGCAAGTGTGAGACAAATGAGCCACAAATGATACAAAAATTTGGATAGTATTTGGCCTTATGTCGTTTTACTCCACAGGCTTGACAACGTCCCAAGTACTGCCTTGGTGGTCGGGTGGAGTTGCTCTGATTGTGGTAGAAGTTATTGTGATTAGGCAGAGGGCACCACTGATTGTGAACTTGTTGATGGGGACGAGGACCAGAAACATTGGCTGTTATGGGAACCGTAGGCATATGGACTGGTTCGGCATAGAGAATCATCACTTCACGATTGAGAAGTCGCTCATGGAATTCAAAGTATGAGATTGGTGTGTCTCGTTCGTTAATAGCATCGACCTCTTGATTGTAATCTTCAGACAAACTAGCAAAAATCTGTTCTGTAAGATCTTCAGGATCAATTAGTTTACCGAGAAGAGCCAAATCATCAGCTTTATATTTGATGAGACGAAGATATTCACTAATCGATTTTGTGCCCTTCACACACGTCTTGGTTTGGTACTTCAACTGTATGATATGACCACGAGTTGGACTTCCAAACATAATATCTAGAAGATCCCAGATTTCGCAGGTGGTATTGGCGCTAGACAAAACCTATTGAAGAGGGAGAGAAATTACGCCAATCAAGACACTGTAGAGAAGACGATCTTGTCTTCTCCATGGGGCAAACGACGAATTTGTTAAGGTTTGATCGGCGGTGGTAATTGTGGCTGTTGGAATCTCCATTGAAGAGTCAATAAAACCTTGAAGCTCATGACATTTAATAAATGTTTTGATTTATCTACTCCACATGATATAGTTTGTGTTGTTGAGTTTGGTGATGTTAGACATATTCACCGAAAGCAGAGTACTAGATGGATCTCTGGCATTGAAAACAATGGTGTTTTTTGCAGAAGCTGAAGGTTGAGAGTTGTTATTGGGTAAATCTGACATTGCGGAAAGAAAAAGAGGAAGAAATAATGCAGAAGAAGAAGAGAAGAAAAGAAAAAGATGAAGAAGAAGAAAAGAGGAAGAGAGGTTCCAGATCATAAGCTCTGATACCATATTATTATATGAAATAATGATTTATTCATTGAGCAATGCTCTGTTCTTATACATGTTTACATATTCACACATAAGACAAGGATATATACATGGAGTAATTGCTGTTACAGATAACAATGGTTTACACAATCACAGAGATATTAACATTTATACTTTCTATATTTTATAGTCATCACCTGATGTCAACTTGGGATCCACATTAAACCGATAAACTAACCAAATGTGTTTGTATATAATACTCATACGTTGTGATTCGGGTCGGTATTTCCCGGTTATTGGAACAGAGAGTAGAAAAATTTGTAACCTTTTAGATGGTGAGATTCATGGGTTGAAAGCGAGTGCTACTCCCAACACTATAATATAATATTGTTAAAAAATAATCTATTTGAACATTAAGCACTATAATCTATTTGAACGTGGATGGATTCTACGCTATTAGCGTTTATAGATAAAGAAATTGTTGGAATTGTTGGAATATGTAACGATCTATAAACGTTTTATAAGTATCTTTACGAATTAATTTCCAAAAATCGTGCAAATAATTGACTTTGATTCTAATTTACGGGTGTCGAATATACCTGGAAAATAAGCAGCGGAAGTCTGATATGAATTTAGATCGAGGTTTCTAAGCACTCCAAGTGTTATGCCTCTACTGATATCCACCATACACAAATTGGATCGGATCGGATCAGGGTGCTAGCGCCGTTGAAATCTAATCTCAAAAATTCAGACAACAATTTATCTCTAATTATTTACGGTTTCTTTGCGGTGTATTGTTCTTCCTCTGTCATCCAATAACGTACATAATATATCTATGCATTATCAACATAACCGACGGTTCATGTATGTGGGCTAACAAGCCCAACTACCCACTTTGATTTAGTTATCACTAATGCATATATATATATATATATTGATTAACATAACACATATAATATAT
>OVAN01008413.1:0-18210 GCA_900406275.1 Anastatica hierochuntica | reverse complement strand
ACCGCCAATGAAAGTGTTGAGCTTGATCGTCCCTATAGACATTGTAGTAGCCCCGTCTAAGGCGGTTAAAGGTTGTTTTGATTTCTTTATACGCTCTTCAGGGATTTCCATCTTGTCGAGTGTCTCCTTGTAGAGGACCTTTATCGAGCTGCCCGAATCAATTAGAGCTCGAGCTATCTCGCAATCCTCAATCATGAGCTCAAGTACTAGGGTGTCGTTGTGAGGTCGCATAACGCTCCTGGTGGTCCATTCTGAGAATTCTATGACGGTATCCTCCCTGATTGCCGCTTGGACGTCGTTGGTGGTTGAGTTCGCCTGCCGGCTGTAGCTTTTTATCGACCGGACCGTGTCGTTGAAGAAAGGACTTGGCCCCATAATCATATTGATTCGCTTCCGAGCTGTTGGGGGTTCCGCCTTCTCCACTTGCCTCGCGTCCCGATCTCGTTTCGGTGGTTCCATGTCGTTATGAGGTCGCGCTCCCTCACGATCTTCGTTCTTCCTAGCCAGCTCCTCCGCCCTATACTTGTTAAACAAATACTGCTTGAACCCATAGCAATCCTCTGTCGTATGCCCCGAGGTGTTATAAAATTCACAGAATTTTTCAGAGGTTCTGGATCCGTCGTTTCGTGTCCAGGTGTTGGATCTGGACTTGTAGTTGGAATTGGATCCCGAGCTCCGTTCTGATCCTTGGGAGTTGGATATTTGGAATGACCTGTGCTTGGAATTGCTCCCCTCAGATCGGTGTCCGCTGGAAGATCGCTTGTTATCCTTTTCCTCTTTGGGTTTTTCTTTGGAAGTTGTCTTTGTCGAGGAGGCGTGCTTTTCCACGTACGCCTTCTTTTCATCTTCTCACAAACCTTGAAGCACGGTGAAGCGCATCCTCCAAGAAGGTAGGTCGGTTGAGCATAAGGTCCTCCCGAAGGCGAAAATTGTACCAAAGGGCATTCCGTAAAGCCGCGATGCCTGCCTCGTCGCTGACGACCACATTAGAGATGACTGCTTTGAACCTAGACAGAAACGATCGCAAGGATTCGTCTTTCTTCTGAGTCATCGTCCAGAGGTCGGCATCCGAGGCTCCCTTCTCAATGAACATCGAATAATGTTTGATAAAAGCGGTTGACAGCTCGTTGAAGCTGTCGATAGAGTTCGCCTTCAGGCGGGAAAACCAGTTTAGAGCTGCCCCGGAAAGATTTTCAACGAAGAGATGGCAATATTCGGCGTCTTTGTCAGCTTCGTTGAACTTGGTCTGACCCATCGCGATGCAGAATGCGGTCATGTGAGCTCAGGGATCTGTTTTTCCTTCGTAGGGCGCGATCTTGAGCTTGATGCTCGGAATGGTGGCTCCTATGACTCGGCTTGTGAAAGGTGTTCGTTGAGTTTCCTCAATGACTCGGTGAACCTCTAGCGCCGAGCTGGTGGCCTTGTGGATCTAGGACTGCATGGTTCGAAGCTCGGTGGTTGCCTAGGCGAGTGTCTGCTTTAGTGTTTGCAGCTCGGAGTCCGCATGGGCAGACACCCCTCCTAGAGCCGAGACTTGTTGGCCTTGGTCCTGATCGCCCGACCTCTGGTCAGCGTGGGTCGCCCCGTTGCCAGGTCGGGCTTCCAAAGCCTGGAGTTCCCGTGGGGAGATCGGGGCGATGGAATTTATCCTTGCGAGCTGGGCGGGTGAGCCTGCGCCAGCTCTTCCATCCGCTGGCTTGACCTCCGATCTTGCTCTTCTTGTCTTGCGGTACTTTCTACCAGCAGGGCAAAGATGCCGCAGATGTTCTCCGGGACTTGGTCCAATGCCGCCTGAGCGTCAAATGCTGGAGCAGCCTGCTCTTGCTCCTGAATCCCGGCAGTCAGATCGACGTTGTCGCCATCGCGAATTCCTGGGAGAGTCTGGCTTGTTCGTCCATCGGCTCCGTTGTCGCCAGACATACTGTCCTAAAAACAAAAAGGGGAAAAGAGACAGGTAAAATCAAAACGCACACTGCCTTGCGTGGAATCTGATGTAGCGAAGCGGAATTCCACCCTCCTTCTAGCGCCAATTTTTGGATCCGAAATCCACACAGAATATGGGGTGTATGTTTTGAGACAAAATGTGAGAAAAAGCTATATTTTTATTGATTTATGAATGAGATGTTTACAATGGCTACTAGCAAAGTTCACAGAAAAAGAATCTGATCCCTATTCTCGAACTCCCCCTTCTCCTTTTATCCTCCTTTCACCTTGTAACCGCTCCACTAATGCGTATCAATCCTCCTCATTTAATGTTGGTTTTTCAGTTTTTATTCTCCTTTATTTGAATTGCATGGGCCTTGTTCCCATTTTGCGTGGCAGGCCGATTTCCTCTTAGTGGGCCTTAACGGCCCGTTAGCTCTCTGGTTCTTCAGCCGGTTCCTGAATCGGTTAGCTTCGAACCGGGTATGGTGGGTACCACCTCCACCAATCATCTCCACGAAAGCCTAAAGAATGAATACTTGACTGTGGAAGATCCAGTCACCCTTTGGAGTGCTCTGAAAGAGAGGTACGAAAACCAAAAAAATGGTGATTCTACCAAGAGCTTGATATGAGTGGGCGCAACTAAGACTCCAAGACTATAAGTCTGTGAGTGATTATAATTCTGCTTTGCATAAGATAGCTTCCAGATTGGAGTTATGCGGTGAGAAAGTCATCGAAGAGGACAAGTTAGAGAAGACTTTCTCGACTTTCCATGCAAACAATGTGTTGTTACAAACACAATACCGCGAAAAAGGGTTTACAAGGTACTCCCAGCTAATTTCGTGCCTTCTTGTGGCTGAAGAGCAAAACCAGTTGTTGCTCAAAAATCACGGTATGCGTCCCACTGGATCTGGTCCGCTTCCTGAAGCGAACGCTGCGTCGTTCGGCAAGAATGATCAGGCCACTAACTATGGCCGAGGAAACGGTAATCGTCGCGGTCGTGGTTGCGGACGTGGTCGCCGACTTGAATATGGTTGAGGCAAAGGAATTTCTTTCAAGAACCATCATTCTCATAAGTGGAACGGTAACAAACAAGAAAGACGATCTGAAAACGGATCTGCAAGCGTTTTTCACCGTTGTGGAAGCAACGATCATTGGGCTCGGATGTGTCGGACACCAAAACACCTTGTTGATCCCTATCAACAATCCCTAAAGCAAAAGGAAAAAAATGTGGAAACGAACTTGGTGTTTGAAGATGGCGAAGAAGATTTTGGTCATGACGGTGTTTTTCACATGGAAACGTCTGATTTACTTGATGATGAGTAGAAGCGATTTTTAAACTTATTATGGGTTTTAATTGTGGTCTTAATTTTGATCCAGATTTTTCTTTTAATTTCTTGGTTTTGGTTTTTATTTTATGAATTACTGGATTTTTAAGATATGGCTGAATTTGATTGGAACATGTTTTCTTTTATGTTAATTTTCATATACGTACATACAAATGCATGCTTTTTCATACTTCCTGCATGGATTATACAAAATGCTTTAGTATTTACGTACGTAATAAACATGCATACATACGTAATATACATACTTCATCTCCTTATTTTTCATGTGTTATATGTTATTTTAATTTACGTGTTCAAATTATCAATTCATATCTCTCGTTTTTCTTTTGAAGAACGATGAATGGTGAAGATATATGTTTGGTTGACAGCGCAACTAGTCACACCATTCTGAAAAATGCAAAATACTTTTCTCGCTTAATAATGAAAGAGGTTAGTGTGAGTATTGTCTCGGGTAGTGCAAACATAATTGAAGGCTCTGGAAGAGCATATATGTTATTGTCTAAGGGAACACAACTTGAAATAGTTGATGCGTTATACTCTCCCAAGTCTAAGAGAAATCTATTGAGCTTTAAAGATATCCGGAAAAATGGATATCATATTGAGACTATGAGTGAGGGAAATGATGAATACCTTCAGATCAAAAGTATTGCCAAAGGCTCTAAGAAATTTGTGGAAAGACTACCGACACTCTCCACTGGTCTGTACTATACTAATATTAGTACGATTGAGGCAAATGCCATAGTAAACCAAAAGTTTACTGAAAATCTTAATGTTTGGCATGTGGACATTCATTAAAGAACCAGAGGGTTCTCCCTAATGACTTCTCATGCACTGCATGTTCACAAGGAAAGCTAATCATAAGGCCTTCACCAGCTAAAATAAATTCTGAATCGATAAATTTTCTGGAACGGATGCATGAAGATATTTGTGGGCCGATTCACCCAGCATGTGGAGCCTTTAGATATTTTATGGTTCTAATTGACGCATCAACTAGATGGTCAAATGGATCTTTGTTATCAACCCGCAACTTGGCGTTTGCGAGGTTACTTGCTCAATTGATTCGATTACGAGCACATTTTTCAGATTTTCCTTTAAAGACAATTCGTCTTGATAATGTTGGTGAGTTTACGCCCAAGCTTTTAATGATTATTGTATGTCCATTGGGATAAGTGTTGAACATCCTGTTGCACATGTTCATACACAAAATGGTTTAGCTGAATCAATGATTAAACGCCTCCAGTTGATTGCTAGACCATTACTTATAAAATCAAAACTCCCAATTTCTGCTTAGGGACATGCTATATTACATGCAGCAGAGCTAATTCGCATCAAGCCAACAAGTAATCATAAGTATTCCCCCCTCACAATTAATTATGGGTCACGAACCGAACATTTCCCATCTTAAAGTTTTTGGATGTGCTGTATATGTTCCGATTGCTCCACCACAGCGATCTAAGATGGGACCTCAAAGGAGGTTGGGGATATAGTTGGATACGACTCCCCATCGATAATAAAGTATCTAGAGCCATCCACAGGGGATTTTTTTAAGGCTCGTTTTGCAGATTGTCATTTCAATGAATTTGTTTATCCAACATTGGGGGGAGAAAATAATCAACTGGGAAAAGAAATCCGCTGGAATGAATTATCGTTGTCTTATCATGATCCTCGAACTCAAGAGTGTGAGTTAGAAGTTCAAAAGATAATTCATTTACAGAGCTTAGCAAATCAGTTGCCAGACTCATTCGCTGGCCCAAATAGAATGACTAAGTCACATATCCCAGCTGTTAATGCTCCTATTATAATTGATATCCAAGGAGGACTTAATCAAGCTACTACTGAGTCTAAGCCATGTTTAAAACGTGGTAGACCTTTTGGTTCCAAAGATAGGCATCCTCGGAAAAGGAAAGGAGCAGAAAATGACAATAGTGAAACTGAGGATGTACACAATCGTGAAGGTTATCTAGAAGAGTCCTTAGACATGACAAAGAAAGAAATTCAGGTACCTGATAATGATGAGATCTCAATTAATCATGTCATGTATGGGATAACATGGAACCGTAAGAAAACCGACGTCAATGAAAATTTTTCATGCAATGTAGCACTTGATGTTATGGATGAAAATGAGGATCATGAACCAAAGTCTATTGCAGAGTGTACACTACGAAATGATTGGCCAAAATGGAACGAGGCAATAGACGCAGAATTGAAATCACTCTCTAAGAGAGAAGTGTTTGGACCAGTGGTCTGTACACCTAATGGTGTTAAACCAGTGGGACATAAATGGGTTTTTGTACGAAAGAGAAATGAAAATGGTGAAGTTGTGAGATATAAGGCATGTTTAGTTGCACAAGGATTCTCACAAAGACCTGGAATTGATTATGAGGAGACATACTCCCCTGTGGTGGATGCAACTACTTTTAGATTCCTGATTAGTCTAGCAATAAAGGAAGGACTCGATTTACGCCTAATTTACGTTGTCACGGCATACTTGTATGGTCCACTGATAATGAAATTTATATGAAAGTCCCAGAAGGATTCAAACTACCACCGGTAGCAAAGTCTAGTTCTCGAGAGCATTACTGCATAAAGTTGAATAAATCTCTTTATGGACTGAAACAATTAGGGCGTATGTGGTATAATCGCCTAAGTGAGTACTTGTTAAGAGAAGGATATAAGAACGACCCTATCAGTCCATGCATATTTATAAAGAGATTTGGGAAAGGATTTGTTATCATTGCAGTATATGTAGATGATTTGAATATCATTGGAACTTCTGGAGAGATTTCCCATACAGTGGAATGCTTAAAGAAAGAATTTGAGATGAAAGATCTTGGAAAGACAAGATTTTGTTTGGGATTACAGATAGAGCACCTAGAAAAAGGAATCCTTGTACACCAAGCAACTTACACAGAAAAGGTGCTTAAGAGATTCTATATGGATCAAGCACATCCGTTGAGCAGTCCTATGGTTGTAAGATCACTTGATGTGGATAAAGACCCTTTCGCTCCTAAGAAGGATAATGAAGAAATTCTTGGTCTTGAAGTACCATACTTAAGTGCAATAGGGGCATTGATGTATCTTGCTAGCCATACAAGACCTGATATATCTTTTGCAGTAAATTTACTAGCAAGATTTAGCTCATGTCCGACTCTAAGGCACTGGAATGGGATTAAACATATACTTTGTTACCTCAATGGAACGAAAGACATGGGTCTATTCTTTTCTAATCAACCCACAGAAAATTTGATTATTTTTGCAGATGCAGGATACTTGTCAGATCCCCATAATGCTCGGTCTCAGACGGGATATGTATTCACATGTAGTGGTACCGCTATCTCATGGCGTTCTATGAAGCAAACCATTGTAGCCACTTCTTCTAACCATGCAGAGATTCTAGTTCATGAAGTCAGTCGCGAGTGTGTATGGTTACGGTCTGTCGTTCAACAAGTACGGAAAGATTGTGGTATATCTGGAGGGAAAGAAGCTCCAACAATTATGTATGAATACAATGTTGCATGCATCACACAACTGAAGGAAGGATACATTAAAGGTGATAGAACAAAACACATCCTACCAAAGTTCTTCTTCACTCATGAGCTCCAGAAGAATGGCGATATCAATGTTCTACAAATTCGTTCAAGCGACAATTTGGCTGACTTATTTACCAAGGCACTTCCAACTGCTACTTTCAAGAAGTTAGTTCGTCTTATTGGGTTACGCCGCCTCAAGGATTTTGACGGATGCACTCATCAGGGGAAGTAAATGCGTGTTGCTCTCTTTTTCCCTTAACCACAGTTTTTCCCATTGGGTTTTCCTGGTAAAGTTTTAATGAGGCAGCATCTTAAGCGTTTTACTCCTATTTTAATGGACATCCAAGGGAGAGTGTTATGGGTAATTATGTGGATGCTCGTTAGACCCATATTCTAGAATATTCTAAACCCTATTTGGTCCCCAAGTATTTGTACTAATATATATACCCCTTTGATCTGATGAAATAAGATATCTTGAATTCCCTAATTCTCTCTTGTTTTACAACAAGAATAGTTTTATAAAGTACAAAAAAAATGTGTGAGTTAAAGAAAGAATTAAAGAAATGAGAGAACATGTAAAAGAACAATGGAATTAAAGAAGAGAGAGAACATGTAAGGGAATAATGGAATAAAAGAAGAGAGAGAACATGTGAAGGAACTATAGAATTAAAGAAAAGAGAAAATATGTGAGGGTATGATGAGGTTTATTGTTTTTCAAGTATATTAAAAATATGCAATGTAATAAAGTATCTATTTTGGTAATAAAAGATGAAAAACTATCTATTTTGGTAATTCTCTCAATTATATTTGGGTTAATTTATTTTCTCAAAATAGAATAATTTTAAAATGGAGTTAGATTTATTTATAGTTATATTATATCTATCTTATTAAAAGGGAAGACATAGACCATTTCATGTGTGATTTTTTAAAGTGAACATATTTTAGAAAATTTATTAAATGTATCTAATAAATTAAAATAACTCTACTTACTCATTTACATATTCAAACAAACATATTAGAATATTTTAATATTCTTTTCACTTAATCACTATCAAAATTGTAAACCAACACAATTTAAAATCATCAATTTTTAGCAAATTTAAATATAGTTTATTTTCAAATTTTAAATAAATCCATAGCTTTTAAAATAATTATATTACAATATTATTATTTTCTAAATAAATTTTGTTACAAAAATTCAAAAAAATATAAAGTGATAAAATTTAGAAAAATCTATAGAAATATATAAATAATATAAGTTTAGTCATCTGATATTTTTTAATACTCTAACGGGTTTTATTTCACGGTATTTCTAGTATTGGATATTATCCGAACTGAACCAATATGAGTATATGAGGAAATCTGAAAGTTCGAAAATCTCAAATCTAAACCGAACCCAGAAGGCAATATAACTGAAAATTCTAAAAGTTTTGAACCTCAACCTGAATCTGAAATTCGAAATAACCGAAAATTATAAACTCGATACTCGAAAAATTTAAACATGATTAATAATATCTAAATTTATTATATAAAAACCGAGCAAACCGAGCGGGTCAAAACTCTAGTTTCTATATTTAAATCGAGTAACTAATGTTGGGGTATATAGTAGGGGTGGGCAAATTATCCGGATCCGAAGAACCGATCCGGATCCGAACCAAAAAATAAGGGATCGAACCGAACTGTAAA
The DNA here is from genome assembly GCA_900406275.1 of Anastatica hierochuntica. Classification (NCBI taxonomy): domain Eukaryota; kingdom Viridiplantae; phylum Streptophyta; class Magnoliopsida; order Brassicales; family Brassicaceae; genus Anastatica; species Anastatica hierochuntica. Next base: position 9,722 of record OVAN01008413.1, on the reverse strand, counting down.
CCTTTAAATATCTGAACGGTTCCTATAGAAATATTTTTCGGCTACCCGAATCGAACCGGGATCCGATCGAGTGCCCGAAATACCCGAACTTTTTATAATTTTATAGAAAAATAATTATTTTTAATATTAATATATTAATTTTTTCGGTTTTATTTTGGTTAATTCGGGTTTTTCAGTTCTTCTCGGATAATTCGGTTCGGTTTTTCGGGATTTTTTGGGTTTTTAGGATTTTTTCGGATCCGTTTAAAATTTCAAGAATCGATCCGAATCCGAGAGGATCCGATCCGACCGATCCGAAAATTCATCGGATCCGAAACGGATCCTAAATAGAAGGATCCGAAAGTCCAAGATTCGAAGGATCTGATCCGAGGATCCGAGTGCCCACCCCTAGTATATAGTAATGAATAATTGGTGTATTAGTAACACTCAGTAAGTTTACCAAAAAGAAAAAGAGTTAGTATTAGTAACACTGAGTAGCGTTTCGAAATTTCTTTTTCAGACTGTGTGCCGTTTTACTCTTAAATGGGCTTTGCTGGGTCGAAAGACTCTTCAACTAACCACACAGATTTTAAGTATTTTCTTTTCAGCACATTTTAAGATTTTAAATCAGTCTTTTGGTAATCAATCTAGAAGACATCTCTCCAACAAACGACACATAAGCATTTTTATCGAATTTAGAGATGACATGTGTCATATTTTTTTATCTTGGATATTACATAACCAATAATATTACATCACGTGTATCTTGTAACTACATTTAATAACCCGAGAATCAAGATTATAGAAACTTGAACCTCAATGTGTTAATTGCTAATTAACGTAAATTGATCTAATTAAAGATTTTAAAGCGTCAATATTGAAAAAAAATACAAATAATGTTTAAAATATTGATTTCTTTTAAGAATTATGAGGACTGAAATAATCAACTGTTAAACTATTATTCTTCTCAACCCACGGTTTGAGATGCATGGCAAACAATTAGTACTACAATCTCTCAATAAGATATTATGTCATTGCTAAGAACTCTTCATAATATATTTTTAGTTGCTTAAAAACGAAAAAGTTAGATTGACGTTATATATATACACTAAAATAAAATTAAAACTAAGGTTTAGCATTGTTTAATTTCGGATATAAGAATTAATTTAAAATTATAATATATTTCTATTAATAATCTTTATTTTGTAAAATCAAACTTATTTTATTGTTTGTACTAAGCTTAAAATATCTTGATTTCGAAATATTATCTAAAATAGTTAATTAGACAAAAGACATAACAAAAAAAAAGAATGAGGAGAAGAAGACCACAAAAGAGAAGAAAATCACAAAAAAAACTTCAAAATACTAAATCGCGACACAAAAAGTTTAAGTGTTAATACCAAAAAGTGGATAAATAACTAAACTTCTATAATAATTATAAAATAAATATTGGTGGCAAGTTTTGACTATTTTTACAAAACATTAATAGAAATCTTCTCTTGAACAATATTGACTTTACGTAACTTTAAAAGTAAGTAATCATTGTTAGATAGTGTAAATGTTTTCTATTTTTAACACTACCAAATATATATAAAATTAACAAAAAAATATCTCGCGGCATAGCGCGGGTGTCTACCTAGTTTAATTAAATTAGTAAACATGAAAGCACGGATAGAACTTTCAATAATTCTTCTAGTCAAAATTTAAATTCTATAAGGGGAGACTTGAACCACTAGAAAATTTTGTAACACCTAAAATAATAATGCTTTTAAATTTTAATATGCCTACCCTATTGGTAACACCTAAAGCTGAATATTTCTCCGACATAATCTTTAAACGCAGAGAACACTAACGAATAGTATTTATATTGTAAAACAATTGAGGAAGAATTGGCCCACATTAAGAAATAGTAGAAAATTCTTTACTTTATTTCGTTATACTAGGGTTATGATACCTTCTGTACAATATCAAATACTGATATGTCATATGTGTATTATATAGTGATTAAGCGATGTTAGTTGTTCCAGACCAGCTCTCAATTTCAAGGAGCAACAAATCAACGTTTCAATACACATCATAATCAATCCTGATCAGTTAGTAACTTTTATTGTCCATACGCAGTAGAGCTAGGAAGATGGGTCTATAGAATTAAAGTTGGTCCGTATAAACTTGTTTATCAACCTAAGAGCAGCTCCATCAATGTATTCTTCAGGTTCGATTTCCAAAGAGAACTTTTTACTTTTAATTTTTTCGTCCGATTTAAAAAAAATATCTGATCAGTCGCGGACCGCCACGTGTCAATAGAACCCGCGTACAGTAACAAGACTCAGCAAGGATCAATCTTTAGCTAAGAAATTTAAGGATTGAATCCTTAACTTTATGCGGATCTCACTGATTATTTTATTACTTTTTGCTAAAAATTGGGTTAAAAACCTCTATTGGAAGTGCTTTAATGTACTAGTTAAAAAAATAAAGTGAAACTTGATGGGTATTGTGAAAAGGAACTACATTGCAGTGATTATGGGTTTTGACAAGAGACAAGATTCTCTAATAGTATTAATAATTCATCGAGTGGAAGCGCCCATAACTATTGGATATTTTATGTATACATGTTTCTAAATAACAATGAAATTGAGGGTTGAATACTTCTCCAACGTCTATATACATCGCACTTCACTCTCCCACACATGATGACTCTTTGAATTACAATATGAAATATTTTCTTTTGCAAAAAGACTTGTATAAAATAAGCAGCGGAGATGCGAGCTTGTGGGAAAAGAACTCATCAGTGGAAACGACTATTTTTTGGATAATATAAATAAACAATCCAAATGAGAAACCTAGAATCTGAATAAATATAAACTAATCAAAAAGTTATTTTTTTTTGTAAAAAATTCTAGTTGACAAGATAACCGTATGAATAAGTGATCACATATATTTTTGTTATATTCATAGGATAACAAATAAGTGAAACAGCAAATAGCTAAAACAAAGAACACGAACAGGTACTGGAAGTCAATCTTTCCACGCCAAGTTAGTTTTAATTTCCCTAGTTAATAGTTACTATTGATTTTACTATTTGAGATACCTTTTAATTGAATATGTGAGATGTACCATATGATAGCTCTAAGCAATACGACAATGATAAATAGTATAAACATCCGAGTAAACTAAGAATATTATAAGGAGAAAGAAAGAGAGTTATTTTTCGGTTGTGATGGACCTATCGAATTACGTGTGTGCTCATATTATAAATGTATAATCATTCGTGGCCAAAAAGGAAATGTATAATCATTGAGTTATATGAAAAAAATGTAAGTAAATAGTCTAAAAAAACCCAGTGCTTTCTCTTAACAAAAATTGAGTGCTTCTTGAACACAATTTTGACATATAAAGAACAAGATGATCGCTTCATGTGTCAAACTTTGATTCAGACAAGAGAAGTTACTATATGTGCTTGTTCTTTATATGCGTGTGTCGTGTATGTATATTCATTTCACGTATAAGCAATAGTTTAAGAATGTGGGTAATATTGTAAATATTAGAGAAAAACTGGAGATTTAATAATAAATAAAAAGCGACAAGACTTTAGCCTTATGTCTTCTTATTGATGTATCTTTTTCTTGATAACAAAGCAAGAGACAAAGTGCGTTTTCTAGTTTTGGAAACGAAGAGGAAGAAGCAGCAGAAGGAAAATTAGTTCTTGGGAGATGGCCTGAAGAAGATAACTTCAAGACTGCCAATATCATAAAAGGGGTCCTATGGCACACAGGGTGAAGTCAGGCAAAAAAACAAAATAGAAGAAAAGGTATATATATATATGATATATGCTCTATTAAATTTTCATTTCATTTAACATTGATTAGGAAATTAGGATGTTGAATTGAATAAATGTGTGTTTAGAATATACATTTTCACTTCTGACCAAAAAAAAAAGAGAATATACATTTTCACTCTCCATATTTGATTTTGTAACATTCATCAGGTTATTCAATTTCAGCAATTTCTTTTTTTTGTGCACATTTTAATTTCAGCAATATATATTCTAAATTTAAACAAGTTATTAGTTAGTTTGTCATTTGTTTGACAGATGAATCGAGCTATCATGTTCGTCCTCGGATGTGTAACTTCATGAACAAGTTATGATAAATGTTATTATCTTTGTGAAACAATGTACCTTCGGATAATTTCTAAATATAATTTTAAAATATTTCTAAAACAATGTACAGTCCGGTAATTTCTAAGGATAATTTTGAAAACCAAACTTTGAAAGGTACATTGTGAAATCATCAGTGTACCATAAATGAAATTATTATTGAGAACCACTAAAAAATCTGTCAAGAGAAAATAAAAAAGACGAGAGAGAGACAAAGAAACCCTAGCCGCCGCATCACTTCCGACATTCTCTCCGGGGTCCCCCATTGAATCAGCGTCAGAGCTATGCTCCTTTTCTTTTTTTCTTTTTCCTTTGTCTTGGACGACGGCCTTTCTCCTCTTCGATATGTTTTTGCTCTTTGGCCTCTTCGATTCTTCGATTCTTCACTTCTTAGATCTGACCTGAAGATGCTAGATCTAGACTGTACTCGAGCTTCTGGATTCATGGCGAGTTGAGCCATGAAGGGGATGTCGTTGTTGGTCGGCTCTTAGGGTGAATTTTTGTCGGAGCAATTTTCAATTTGCCACTCCAACTACTTTCCAAAGATGATTGGTTAGCTAATCTACTCGCCGAGAAACTTACTTTCTTTTACATGTTTTTTAGGAAAGAGTTTGTGAATCTTTCATCTACACCCGATTTTCTTCATTCTGGGTATTTTGGAGCTACTCCTCTCGGAGATGAAGCTTCACATCCCGTCGACTCTTTGTTACGATTAAAAGTCTTAAATCCATGTCGCTAGAGAGGCCCTTATCGAAAACTAGATATCGGTCCGGCAGGGAGCCCTTTTCTGTTTCAAAAAAAACCTCTAGTCAAGATGTGTGCCCAATCGAATGGTTTCTTTAGGCTCTGCATCCGCTGAATAAGGTTCGGGAGTTCGATTCTCAATTTCAAATTATCTATTAGAGGAACAAGCGCTTCGATGTTAAGTCGGTCGGATCCAAAAATCTAACTCCAAACAAGTGGTGAACCCTGGCTAAGTTTTGAATTAGTTTTGATTGATTAGATTTTTTTTCTAGATTAAGTCACCACCCTGTGTTTATTTGGTTAAATTGTGTGGTCTAAGAGACAATTTATTTTCACCGTTATGGTAAAATGAATTTGTTCGCACTTTGGTTAAAATGACGGATGATGATAGGGTAACGTAGGTTCCGGATGCGTGTTCCTAGGTGATACTATATCCTCATCCTTATGTCACAATGTGGTTAAGCGTCTTTTAAGCCATTGTGGTCACAATCCGATTGTACTAAAATTGTTGGTTAATGAAATAGTTGATGTTGCACAAAAAAAAATGTTGTGAACCTTTGGGTAATTCATAGAAGTAATTTTAAAAATCAAATCTTATAAGCTCATGAGGAGTGGACAAAATATCCGAACCCGAAGAGTCGAATTAAATACGACCTAAAAAAATGGTACCGAAACCGGTGAGATACCCGAACGGATCCTAAACTTTAATATTCAAAAAACTGAACCTAAACTTTACCCGAACCAAAATAGGGTACTGAAAATATCTGAACTATGATAATAAACTCAAATATATTAATTATTTTATATTTAATATCCAAAAATATCTAAACAACTGGAAAATTCTATACGATTTATCTTAAAGTATTGAAAAATAGTAATAAAATCGAAAATACCTAAATTATCTATCGGTTTTTCACCCAAACGCCTGAACCAAAACGATTTCCATTTAGTTGTAGGTATTTGGTCATTGATTTTTCAATTTATATGTTTTATATTACTTTATTTTTTGATTTATGAGCTTTTTGAAATATATTTGAATTTTTAAAATTTTTTACATAATTTAACCAAATCCAAACCGAAACCGCGAAGATTTGAAAATAAAAATATATAAATACCCAAATGAATCTTAAACTCTAGCTCCGGAAACCTAACACTCGAATAAACTCGAACCGAAATTGAATGGATACCTGATCGTCCACCCCTGACGCATTTTCATCATGTCGTTTTTTCGAAACAAGAATGCTTCGAGATTTGGACAACTCAATTCAAATCTGATACGAACTAGTAAGGAACTTAGAGCATCATTATTGGTGAGTATCTCACCAAAAATTTCTCAAACATTATTATATTATTTTTTTATATAATTTAGTTTTATAATTTAAATTTAATAACCATTTCTTTTGTAAACCAATCAAAAGACTACACTTCTAAAGGGAGTCTCTCCATGAGAGACTAGAGTTTCTCATTTAAGAGACTCTAGTCTCTCATGGAGAAACTCTTTCTCCCTTTTTTATTTTTTATTAATATTTTGTTAAGAAACTCATGCTAAGAAACCCTCAATGAGGGTGCTCTTAGTCTTTAAAAGAAACTTGAACATACTACAAACAAAAAAATAATAGTTACTGAAAAACAAACAGGACAGCTAGTGCATGAAATCTATGATAAACACTAATTTACTAATTTAGGGTTTCTAAATGGCTCAGACTTACATAATTTACTAATTTAGGGTTTCTAATCAACGATTGGGACATGCAAACTTCCAAATTCTCCAAGATCTTAGACAAAGCAAGGTTGTAGTAGTGAATAAGAGCATCATTACTCTCATTTGTTAACCTTGCCAGATGGGAAAGAGTTCACAACTTCCGTTTTTTATTTCTGAGTCTACTACAACTAAATATATGAATTTATTGGGTTGTCGATGGGTGTTTACGGTGAAGCTTAATGCTGATGGAACATTAAACAAACTGAAAGAGAGATTAGTTGCCAAGGGCTTTGATCAAGAAGAAGGTGTCGACTTTGTTGAGACATATAGTCTTGTTGTAAGAACCTCCATAATTTGAATAGTCTTGGTAGTTGCTACTGCAAAGAACTGGAACATTACGCAACTTGACGTTAAAAATGCGTTTCTCCATGGAGAACTACACGAAGAAGTCTTCATGGTTCAACCACCTGGTTTTGAATATCTCACTTGTCCTAACCATGTTTGCTCTCTTAAGAAAGCACTTTATGATTTAAAGCAGGCCCCGAGGGCATGGTTCGACAAGTTCAATAACTTCTTGATTGAATATGGTTTCATGTGCAGCAAGGCTGATCCTTCACTTTTCGTGTACCATCGCAATGAAGATACAATCGTATTGTTGCTCTATGTTGATGATATTTTGCTCACTAGTTCAAACCCTGCTTTGTGTTAGTCACTCATAACTGAGTTGAGTTCATGTTTCTCGATGAAAGACATGGGAAAATTTCACTACTTCTTAGGGATTCAAGCGCACACAACCTCAACAGGCCTTTTTCTGTGCCAAACCAAATAGACAGAAGAGATATTGCATCGTGCAAACATGTCTGACTGTAATCCAGTTCACACACCTCTTCCTCTTCGCCTTGTTCAAGTGTACCAAGACAAACAGTTGTTCTAAGACCCTAGCTACTTTCGTAGCCTTGTAGGTCAGTTGGAGTACCTCATAATCACCCAACCTGATATCCAGTTTGTTGTTAACTGCATCTGTCAGCGAATGCATTCACCTACAGAATCAGACTTTCATATTCTGAAACGATTGCTTCGTTATCTGTGTGGAACATCAACAATGGGATTACATCTTTATAAACAGAGTAACTTGGGGGTTGTTGCTTACAGCGACAACAATTGGACAGGTTGTAGAGATACACTAAGGTCCACTAGTGGTTTTTGCGCTATGCTTGGCTCAAATATAATCTCTTGGTCAGCTAAACGGCAACCAATTGTCTTATCTAACCGTTATGATCCTCTCACATCTATCGAGGCACATGTGTAAGAAGATCCACAGCCTTAAGAATTAGGGTTAATCACTCTCAAGTTGTATAAATAAGACCATAGTTGTAATGGTGAACATTAAGCAAGAAAAAAAAAGCTTTTACGGTAAACAAATCTTGCTCATTTTATTCTCAATGATTCATAGTTGGAAAAGTACATCAGTACAATAATAAAATGAATTTGCAACGTAAAAAGAATTGGTGTCTCTCAAAACCCTAGCCGTCATCGTTTTCTTTTTTTGTTTTGAGCTTTTAGCCGGTTTCTGTTTTTGAATTTGCAATGGTTTTTTCTGTTTCTCTTATTCTCTCTATGCTTTTTTTCCCTTTGTTCATGACGTTTTAATATCGAATCTTACCCTCGGTTTGAGTGGACCTAGCGATGTATCACGGGCTTTTTCCAAAAAGTTATGCGACACCCGACAATACTACTCGTATATCGAGTCAGCCTTCTTCTCTTGAACCATACTTGACTGGTTTTGCCCTATCTTGGGCTCCTCGAGGATACGACTCCAGTGTCCGACCAGTTTCTGCAGGGATGTCCTAGTCCCTCTCTCATAGTTAGATCCAAAATCAGCGACAGACACCCCCAACACATTCGGGTAGGCATGCGTAACTCTAAAGAGTCTTACCACTCTGGGTCTTGCACGCCCTCTTGGATGAAGCACATCCCCTCCTAGCTAAGATGGTCCCGCAGAAGCAGCATAACGTGTCATGATCCATCCTGAAAAACGGGGTGTGACATCCTCCCCCACTCATCATGGTGCACATCCTCGTGCACCGAAGAAATCCTCTTATGAGACTCTCCTATCTCCACTCTAATCGATAACTCGGCACCTCACCTTGAGATTCGGCAACCGACTCACCTCGAGCACCATATGCCCCTCCCTTCTCTTCGCCACCGACAGAGGTCTCCTGTATACCCGCCTCGGGCGCTTGGAAGAATAACGCACAAAATTTTCTGGCTCTGATACCAGTTGTCACATAATTTTTCTGAAATGCCATGCGACACCCGAAAATACTACTCGTATGTTGTGTCAGTCTTCTTCTCTTGGACCATACTTGACTGGTTTCGCCCTGCCTTGGGCTCCTCAGAGATACGGCTCCAGTACCCGACCAGTTTATGCAGGGATGGCCTAATCCCTCCCTCATAGTTAGATCCACGATCAGCTACAGACACCCCAAACACATCCGGATAGGCCTGTCTAACTCTAAAGGGTCTTACCACCTATGTCATGCACGCCCTCTTGGATGAAGCGTGTCCCCTCCCAGCTAATATGATCCCGCGGAAGCAGCGCAACGTGTCACGATCTGTCCTAAAAAACGGGGTATGACATACGACTATCTTTGCGACAATATATTTTTCATTGTTTACTTGCTTTTCTCTTTGATTCTATGTATCATGTTCAAATTTGTTCTGACATTCATCGAACGAACCAATGGAAAATCTTTAAGTTTGTTAGACTCCTACGTTAATCTCATGTCATTTGCTTCCGTCAGCTGGACTACTGTTTTGGATTCTTCCATTCAAATTTCTATAAAATGATTTACAGGAAAAAAAAGAAGACTCACTATTTTCGGATTTAGTCATGCTTCTGGCGACAAGTTTTTTCACGATCGAGATTTAAGCCGATATTGTGAACAAAGTAGAGCAACTCTGTGAAGTAAAATTAATTTTGAACAAGATTGTTATCAATATTTTCAGGAAAACCATCTAAACCTAAGATATGTAAGAACATTATTATCTTTATAGTTTATCTATATCTCTCTTTCGCTTTGTATTTAGCAGTGTTCTAAAATACGGTCTGTACAGCCGTATATACGACGTATATACGCT
>OVAN01008412.1:0-18211 GCA_900406275.1 Anastatica hierochuntica | reverse complement strand
AAGTAATCTCTTTCTGCAGACTTTGTATTTTAACGCTTCTTTTATCAAAAAGCCTTTTAGAAACCATTGTTTCTTCTTCTCAGTGAATGAGAGCCTTTGTTCAGCATAGAACAACCTCCCAACTACAGAGTTCATTCTCTAAAAGTTGTTTCTTTGAGATCCTTAAAGGAGTTCAGTCATCCTGATCCAAAGATAACCCTATCCATCGATTTTCTCAATCTCCATCGGCCATCCTTTTCTTTCCATCTCTTTTCAAACACAATCATAAAAGAAAAACAAATAAAAATCTCTTGATCTCTGATTTCCAGCAATATAAGGGACTAAAAACCTCCCAGATCTAAGCGGAAACGCATCACATATGCCCCAAAGGATCCACGTGGCAAGGCTATTGCGACTAGACCAGTGGCTGGTAGGTTCTTGAAGTTTGGTGGTTCTTCTAAGAAGGCGCCAATGGTTGGGAATGGAGAGAAAACCGGTAGGTGGATCGGAGCTATGTCCCAGCATTTTTGTGCGAAAGCACATTCCGACAACACATGGTTAATAGACTCCAGGAGTCCGCATCGCTTACAAGTTAATGCATTGGTGATGCCTCTCGTACCAAGTTGTTCCCCCACTGGTAGTGCCTTCGCCATCAGCTTCCACAAGAAGTTCTTTATTTTTGGTACCGTCTTGACCTGCCACACATTCTTTTGCCAGCGAAACTCTCTTAAGGGCTGAGAGATGTGTTTTGTCATCATCAAACCATAGCCTGATTTTGCCGAGTACTTTCCATTTTTCGCTGGTAACCAAGCCAAGATGTCTCTGCTTCGTGTTGACCGTAACGGGATGAGGCGGATGTGGGATTCATTGTGGGGAATGTGTGCCCGAATTGCCGTCCAATCCCACTGGTTTGTATCTTGGTGAATGAGGTCAGAAACCACCATGTTCTGGTTGGTTGACATTGGGGGGCCAAACGGTCTGGTTGGTGTTGCCGTGGACAGCCACGACTCTTCCCAAATGTTCACATTACTGCCCGACCCGATGAGCCAACCCAGGCCATTCCGGAGCACTTCCCTCCCCGCGATTATGCCTCTCCATCCATGGGATGCGTTCGCCGGCGGTGTACAGGTTAGGAAGTCGACGTCATGGCAGTAGCGGCCGCGAAGGACCCTTAAGAAGAGAGACTCAGGTTCCTGTAATATTTTTCAGCTCAATTTAGCCAAAAGTGCATCATTGAAAGCTTCGATATCGCGAAAGCCTAAACCTCCCGTGTTCTTTGGCGTGGCGAGTTTTTCCCACGCGACCCAACTCATTTTGCGTTTGTCAGGTTTATCATCCCACCAAAATCTAGTAAGCACTGATTGGATCCTATTACAAAGCGAGAGCGAGAGTTTGAAACACGACATAGCATAAGAGGGTATCGCCGAGAGAACCGATTTTAGCATTACCTCTTTTCCCGCGCTTGATAAAAAACGTGTCGACCAACTGTGGGCTTTCTGTTGGATTCGATCTACTATCGCCGTGAACACATCCTTTTTCCTTCGTCCGAAATGTTCTGGAAGTCCCAGATATTTGCCAACCCCTCCTTCTTGATTTATACGGAGTATCTTCTTGACCTTATCCTTCTCTTTGGGAGTTTTCGCAGCAAAAGTTATTGATGAGTTTTGGAAGTTAATGATTTGACCCGATATCTTGCCATAGGAATCGAGGATCTCACGTAGTGTGTACAAGCTCTCATCGTTATATTTGCAGAAAAATATCATATCGTCTGCAAAGAGGAGATGATTAACCTGAGGGCTATGTCTAGAGACTCTGATCCCTTCGAGCTTCTTCTGTTGTTGGGCTTGCGCGCATAGTCCGGAGAGTACCTCCGTACAAAGTATGAAGAGATAAGGCGAGAGAGGATCTCCCTGTCGTAGTCCTCGAGTCGGGAGCACCCGCCCCTGTTGTGTGCCGTTTACCAAGAAGGAGTATGAGACTGAGGAGACGCACTCCATTATCTAATTAATCCATATGTCATGGAAACCCAAACGCTCGAGTACCGCTCTTAGAAAGCCCCATTCGATTCTATCATAAGCTTTACTCATATCGGTTTTCACCGCTATTGCACCCCGCTTTTGAGCGACGTAAGCAATGTAGAATCTCATGGGTGATGAGCACATTATCTGATATGGCTCGGTTGGCCACAAAGGCCGATTGGTACTCTGAGATAATACCCGGGACAATTGGCTTCAATCTTCGCGTAAGTATCTTTGCAATGATTTTGTAAAAAACATTACAAAGCGCGATGGGTCGATAGTCCGAAACTCTCTTTGGGCTTGCAATTTTGGGTATGAGACAGATTTGAGTGTCATTTTCTTGGCCATGGAAATGACCAGCTCGAAAAAAATCCTTTACCTCCTTTGATATGTCTGGCCCTACGATTGTCCAAAACACTTGGAAGAAGGCAGCAGAAAAGCCATCAGGGCCTGGCGCTTTGCCGGCGTGAATCGAACTAACCGCATCATAGATTTCCTTGTCATTCGGTGGTAGTGTGAGCTGTGCATTAGTCTCCTCCAAGACTTTTGGTTCCAACACTTCACTGACCAAGTGAAAGCTTAAAAGGGTTAGAGGATGAGAAGATTTCCTGGAAATAACCCGATATTACTTTCGTTATATCTGGTTCCTTGTAGTATGCATGTCCTTCATTATCCTCTATAACCGTGATCCTGTTTCGGGTACGTCTCGTTCTTGTGATTGCGTGAAAAAAGGCTGTGTTGTGGTCTCCCCCTTGAAGCCAAAGCAAACGGCTTCGTTGCCTCCAAAAGGCCTCTTCTTCCTTATAGGCTTTCGTGAGGGTATCCTTAAGATTCTCGATTCTGGTCGGATCATAATTGGGGCTTGAGAGAGCCTTTTCCAGCTCTGTTTGTACTTCCAATATCACTCGTGCACTATTGAGACTTTGCTCTTTGGACCATTTCACGATTTCTTTGCGGCATTGTGCTATTTTGAACTCAGCTGCGGTCGTACCTTCTCTAGACCAGACTTGGGCTACCAACTCATAGATCTCTTCCTTTTCACATAGCCTGCGGTCGAACCTAAAGACACCTTTTCTCCTTAATCTTGTAGCATCCAGGAAGGTGATCAAGGGTCTATGATCGGATCCTTCGTAACGAAGATATTCGGTGCGACCCGAGGGGAAGAGTTCCAACCACGTATTGTTTGAGAGGGTTCAGTCTAGCCTCTCATACACTAGGTGGTCGTGTCTTATTCCTCGCCATGAGAGCGGATTGCCCGAGTGTCTTACATTCCAAAGCCCATTTACGGATACAAAGGACCTGAAATTTGAGAAAGAGCCTTCAGCTCGTATTGGCCCTCCGTATTTTTCTGTGTGATCAAGAATCTCATTAAAGTCTCCGGATAACATCCAGGCTTCGTCGCGATTAGTGCCGAGGAGAGTGAGTTTGTTCCATACTTCCAACCTGTTTTGTTGTGCTGGAGCACCATAAACAAAGGTAGAGTAGAAGAAAGAGTTCTGGTACTTTATTTTGGTATCAATAAAATGAGCACAAGCATCTAGTATTTCTAGTTCTACATCATTCTTCCAGAAAAGGGCCAGCCCGCCTCCCACTCCTAAAGGCGGAACAATAAAGAATTTGTCGTAGCCCAAATGTTGATAAGCTTGTAGAACGTATTCGTCTTGGTTTTTCGTCTCCATTAGGAACATGATGTCCGGGAAGAATTTCTTTCTTACTTCCCTTAGGCATCGAGCTGTCAAAGAGTTCCTAAGGCCTTGACAGTTCCAAACGGATGTAATCATTGAGCCGCGGATGGTTTTCGGGAAACCATCGAAACCTTTGTAGAGGAAGGTATTACAACCTTAGGAGATGAAGGTATCAGAACCTTTGAAGATGGTGCTATTAAAGCACAAGCTTTTGTATCCTCAGTCTGAGGAAGATCGGTGCTAGCCTTAGTTATTTTTGCTCTTTTACTAGCTGTAGCTTTTTTCTTTAGTGAGATTTGGTTTCTAGCCGAGAGGAGCTTCCGTTTAGAACCTGACATTGGACTGGCCAACACTATCTTTTTCCCCAACTTCTTTGACTGTCCTTTAGTTTGGACTCGTCTCTTAGTCTGGTTCCTTTTTTTAGCTAGAAGGCTCGTATCGTTTGATGGTCCAAGTCCGAAAACAGCTGGAATTCTGGAGCCAAAAGGCTGAGCATCTTGTATTGTAGCTTCCGACGATACCTCCGAGCCTATCATCTGCCGACCCTGACTCACCAGTTGGCCTGGTCGTACGGATATGGTAACCGTTCTAGATGATGAGGCTTGCTTAAGTTCTATCGGGCCAGTCGCTTTTATATTCTCCTCCAGGGTGTTTCCCGCCGAAATGTGAAGATTCGACTGCACTTTTAGACCATAATTTAGGACCCTGTGTATAGGACTTGGTCCTTCTGTTAATCTCTCTAAAGCGGGTCGTCGAGATTTTCCCTGGGATGTTTGTTCTGGGAGGACTACTTCCATTCGCTCAAAAACCGGAGTTCGACTCTTTCCTGAACTTGACCCTTGTTTTGTGTTATAGGACTTGAGTGGGCTATCTGCAACTAAACGTGGTTGGTTCTCATGACCTCCCATCTTAGCTGTCTCATTTTCACGTGGAAGGTGCTCCTTCCTTACCCATTCTCTCATGCTTTGTTTCCTAAGATCCGGTAGAACAGCCTCGTGAATATGCCTGGCCTCACCCTCCCGACTTTGGCGGTAATATCGGTCCTCATTACGAGGAAGTGGAGCGGACTTCTGGCCTTCATGCTGATAGCGAGAGGAATATGGTCGATAACGTGCATTTTCCTCCTTTCGAGTCAGCTCATATCGGTAGTCTCTGTTTTCCAGCGCAGAGGAGGACTTGGGTGGTTTGGCCCCTGCTAATGGTCGACTTTCCGGTGATGGAGTTCTCCGGGTAGTGCGGTGACGCTCATCCCATTCTCGATAACGTGGAGGTGAAGGAGGTTTATATCGTTTTGGTGAGTGTGGGGGTGAGAGTCCTCTTCTTGAGTCAGAGCGGTAAGGGCGTTCTTCCTTGTGATAGGAAGGTCTCTCCATTCTGCTCTCTTTTCTCGTATCGATCTTCACCTTGTCCTGTTCCAAGCGTGTAAGGGTGTTCTGTTGATTGATATTAGGCGAGAGTAGTGCCTTTGTTTCTTTCATTACTCTCACTGTGCAATCTTTTTCTCATGTGATAGTGAACCACACAGGAAGCAGTGTCGTTCTAGCTTTTCATATTCAAATTCTAAAGTTGCTATCTCGCCCGTTGGGAACGTGAACTCCTTTGTCATTAGTAAAGGTTTAAGAGCATTGACGTTTACTTTCACACGACCCTCCCTTGTATCATAGTCCATCAGTTTACCAATCTCCTTACCAATGACCTTTAGAATATCTTTCTTCCAATAGTGGAGTGGTAAGTCGTGGATTTTGATCCAGAAGGGAATCATTGCCGGAAAAACGTCTGAAATAATTGGTTCCCACTACTGGATTATCAACATCCATCGTTTGTAATGGAACGGTGCCTTTTGAAGCACCATATTCATATCCTCTCTTGATTGGAACTTGAGGCTAAAACGTTCTCTTCCTAGTTCACGTCCTTCAACTTTGCCTCTAAGGCCCCAGAGTTGGGGCATAAAGTTTGTTACTGCCCGAGGGTGCTGGATCTCCGCATTTAGGACTCGACCAATTAGGGTTAGCCTGTTTTCCATGATTAGATCAGTATTGTCCACTGTAGGGAGGCGAGTAGGGGGGTTCTCTGGCCCACTTGTTACTATGTTGGATCCCTTTACCTTTACTTTCCCTAGTGTATCGAAGAGCCATGGTGTTTGTTGTTGTTGGGGGATACAAGGCAAGGGCGTAAGCAATCCGTGCACGGGAAGTAAAAGCGCGAAAGGTAGCGAAGGAGACGAGTAAGAAACGGGTAGACACGTAGAGACCTAAAGAAAATTCCGTAAAAATCCGTAAAAGACTGCACGACGCAGTAAGTGAAAGGTGAGCAGCCTCTAGAGACAGAGGAGGAGTGAGTATGCGTCAGATCTGGTGAGGAGAGCAAGCTCTGTGGTTGACCTTCGAGAATCGCCTGTCATGGAACCCTAGCGCCGCTTACCCCTTCCTTGTTGATATGATGGGGAGATAACTAAAACTTTTAATTAAGATTGTATATTACGACATAACTTGATTTCGTTGGGAATTGATTGATGATCCCATGTGACACATTTCCTCTGATTTTGAAACAGAAGCTTTGGATTGAGGTGACATTCAGAAGCCCCACACAACTTTTTTTTCCCATCTAAAAGATTAAATTATTAGCATATCGAAAGATTACAAACCATAGCCGATAAAGGATAACGCCTTTCCGGAGCTATAAACCGGCGAGTCTATATACCAGACCCCGGAGCCAAACAAAGATACACGTTCAAAGACAAACATTCTCCGATAACATAAACAATGAAACTAAATGAAGAACAAAATAGACCAATTAGAATAACCAAAAGAAAAGCCAAACTAAATCGATTGGAGGAGTAATGGAGCTGAGCTTTACGAGCCGAGTTTATTGGGGTAGAAACCACAACCGGATCTCATTATATTGCTCCTCACAAGAAGGAGCCACGAGAACACCGATGCACAATACCAGGGTCGTTGAAGATGGTGCTATTGATAGCACCATTGAAAACAAGCAACGACCAATGGCAAGTAGCTCTACACACTGCCTTACAGAGAAGCCGAAATAACTAGCAATCCCGTTGCTCCTATCTTGTAGGCCGAGCACACCTCACGCACAACCGCTTGACTCTTAACCATGAACCACCGTCAACAGGGGTCGCAAATCCGTCGGAGATAATTAGAGCAACGACAAAATCACACCTTCAAATCCACTCATTATCCACGGACAAGACAACCCCAAGAACCAACTAAAGGTCTAAATTTGTTCATCATCAGATTCAGCAAAACCAGACAACATACAAGGAGGAACCTTACCAACCCAAGGCCGAAGAAGATCTGAAACAAAGATTAAGAAAACATGGGTAGCTGCTCATACCCTAGAGAGGCATCAGATGTAGAATCGCCGAGAGACAAGACTCCGAGATCAACACCGTTTTGAACCAAACTGGAGCCGCTAGACGCCATGATTGCGGAGGAGATAGCCCGCGGAGGAGATATTTCCGGATCCATATCTCAAGCTTCCAACAAAACTTCAACACCGGGATCGAACTTCCTTTCACCAAAATCAACCACAAATCCGAATATAGACAAAGAAAACTAACCTAAATCTAGTCTCACAGCGTCCAGAGGGTCACCGGAGAAGCAAATCGCGATCTTGTGATTTTTGTTCTGGAGCTTTCTTTTTTTTTCAAGCCCCACACAACTTAATTTATATAGTATAAATTATAATCGATAAATGTAATATATAAAAGTTGTTCAACTTTCTCCAAGAGCTTGACACGTCATCAATTTCAGTCGACGTGAAGATGACATGTGTCGCTATGAGATTTAAACTATGAAAATTAATTTGTATTAAATATATAATCTATTAAAGTCGTATTTATTCAGAGAATATGAAAGGCCGTTTCTGCTGATTTTAAGATTTAAATTTAATATCAAAGAATATAAAAAGTCATGACATCTCGAAAGAAGGATGTGCATATATTAATTTAATACAATTAAATAAAAAACAAAAAAACGCAATACGACTAAATGAAAAAAATAAAAGAAAAACATTTTTTGAACTTTTATGATTCCAGTTCTCGATTCATATTATTAGCTATTTAAGTAAAATTTTGAGTTCATATGAATTTAATACATACTGTAATCATATGATGTCTTTTTAAGAATTTTATTTAAAACAAATTTGTAAATTAACATTTCATATAAGATTATATGTAGTCATTTCGGGAAAAAACACTAAGATTTATGTATTGAATATATAATGTTTGATAAAACACAGAAATTGTAAATTTTGTGAAAAAATATAAATAAATTTCAAACAATTTTAGTAAAAAATTACGAAACAAAATCAAACAAAATCCGTGCGTAGCGCGGATGTTCTCCTAGTACATATAAAACCGTTATAATTGTTTTATTAGTACCCCAACCATTTCTTCTTAACTTTATAATCTCCCTCGTAATCCATACTTTTGCCATTAATATTTTCTTATATCTTTTTTAAATTATTTAACGGAAACTCTTGTTTATAAAAGCAACCTCATCATATATTTTTGTTTTTAAACTTTAAATCATTGAAAATACAAAATTGTTTTGTTTAAGACACAATATGACATATATCATTGTTGGATTAAACTTGAACATAGCTTGAGGTGCAAGTTAAAGTAATCCTATTAGGCTTTGGAGTTTTAATTAGTTTTGATAAGTTTTAATAAGTTTTAGATAATGACTAAAATAAAAAGGTTTTCCTAGTAGGATTATGAGTTTGTTTTTGGCTTTCTATTTAAGAGATTAATCAAGCTATGATTAAGTTGTGAGTTGTATTGAGAAAGTTTAGCTTTGAGCTATTTTCTAAGCTAATAAGAGAGTGATTCTTATTGAAATCTTGTTCACTTAATCCTTGTCAAGTTTCAATTGGTATCAGAGCTAAAACCTTCGTGTATCTCTCGCAATCAAGTCTTGTGTTTTCCGAAATCAAAAATCACAAACTTGAGAACTGAAAGAGACGAAGAACACACACAAACATCTCCGTCTCGCTTGCTCTGTTCTCCAAGGTTTCGATCGGCTTAACTTGGAAACCGTACTTCTCTGTTTTCTGAGAAACAAAGAGAGATACTACTGAACCGTAAGACATGGGAGACATAACTCCAATCTCTACGGTCGTGACACCATCATCATCCGTGACACCATCATCTTCATCGATGGCTAAAGAAGGGCCACCCCCTGTTAAGTGTCCGATGCTTAACACGACAAACTATACAGTTTGGGCGATGCGAATGAAGGTACTACTGAGAGTACACAAAGTATGGGACGTGATTGATTCACCCACTGAAAATGCTGAGAAAAAAGATGTCGCCATAGCTTTGATTTTCGAATCAATATCCGAAGCTCTAATTCTATAAGTAGGAGAGTTAGACACAACAAAGAAGGTATGGGATGCGATAAAAGTAAGACATATGGGTGCAAAAAGAGTTAAGGAGGCTAGACTACAAAGACATAAACCATTGATGAATTTGTCGGGAGACTATCCGAAATAACATCAAAGGCTGCGACTCTTGGAGAAGAGGTTGAAGAGCCGAGAGTTTTCAAGAAGTTCTTAAATAGTCTTCCTCGAAAGAAGTTCATGCATATTGTTGCATCATTAGAACAAGTCCTAAATCTTAAAACAATAAGTTTTGAGGATATTGTAGGACGCTTAAAGGCATATGAAGAACGTATTTTTGAAGAAGAGGAAAACCAAGAAGATCAAAGCAAACTTATGTATGCTAACATGGAGCCCCAAAACCCACAAGTAAACCACGATTCCTATGGAGGGTATAGAGGACGTGGTCGCGGTGGATGGTTTCAAAGCCGAGGAAGAGGACGTGGGAGGAGTAATGGACCAAGAGACTTCTCTCAAATTACATGCTTCAGGTGCGATAAACAAGGATAATTCGCCTCGCACTGTCTTGATCGACTCCTTAAGCTCCAACAAGCACAAGAAGACGATACACAAGATGCAGAAGAAATAATGATGCATGAAGAGGTCTACTTAAATGAAGAAAAGATCGTATCTAAGAAATACGAAACCAATGAAGCTGAAGAGAATGTATGGTACCTTGAAAATGGAGCTAGCAATCACATGAGCGAGAATATTTTTCGAGAATTGATGAAACAATTACCGGAAAGGTTCGTTTTGGTGATGACTCTCGAATCGATATCAAAGGAAAAGGATCGATCGAGTTCCTATATAAGAATGGTGAGCCGAGGATAATCAATGACATGTACTTTATTGCGGCACTAAAGAGTAACATTATTAGCTTGAGAAAAGCAATAGAATCAGGCTGTGACATGAGAATGAGTGGCGAACACTTGATAATGCATGATCGAGAAGGAAGACTAATAGCAAAAGCGATACGATCAAAGAATAGATTGTACAAGGTAAGGATAAATATAAAAGACTCGATATGCATGCTCTCTACCACGACAAATGAACCAAGTAAATAGCAGGCAAGGTTAGGCCATATAAATCATGAAACTATGTAATCAATGATTCAAAAAGGAGTGATCGAAGGAATGCTAAGGCTCGTGGTCGAGAAAGAGATATGCGGATCATGCCTACTGGGAAAGAAAACAAGACAACCGTTTCCAAAAGAAACATTGTTTCGAGCTAACATGGTGTTGGAACTTATTCACGATGATCTTTGTGGACCGATCACGCCAAG
Organism: Anastatica hierochuntica; assembly: GCA_900406275.1. NCBI lineage: Eukaryota > Viridiplantae > Streptophyta > Magnoliopsida > Brassicales > Brassicaceae > Anastatica > Anastatica hierochuntica. Next base: position 7,847 of record OVAN01008412.1, on the reverse strand, counting down.
CACGCCTGCTGGAAACAAATATGTATTTGTGCTCATTGATGATCACTCAAGGTATATGTGGACAATACTATTAAAGGAGAAAGGAGACACATTCAATAAGTTTAAACACTTCAAGAGCTTGGTTGAAAGAGATTCTGGAGAAAGAATTCACACTTTTAGAACAGACCGAGGAGGAGAATTCTTATCTCACGAGTTCAATTCATTTTGTAATGACTCCAGAATAAAGAGGCATCTCACAACACCTTATACACCTCAACAAAATGGCATTGTTGAGAGGCGAAACAGGACGTTGATGGGAATGACGAGATGCATGAATGAAGAACATGTCCGTGCCAAACTACTTGTGGGGAGAAATTGTCCGACACGCAACTTATCTCTTAAATAGAGTATCGACTAGATCTCTACAAGAAAGACCCTATACGAGCTCTTTCACGGGAAGAAACCAAACGTTAGCCATCTATGGACATTTGGATGTATTGGCTATGCTAAGTCCGATAAACATCTACAAAAACTTGGTGACAGAACGCGTGTACTTGTTCATCTTGGCACGGAACCAGGCTCTAAAGCGTATCATATTTATGATCCACAAGTGAGGAAGATTGCTGTCAGTAGAGACGTTGTGTTCGACGAGAACGAAGGGTGGAACTGGAACCACTCACGAGCTAACCATGAGCAAGGAGGAGCCTTTCAGATCATCATAGGAGGTTACGATAATCGTGGAATTCAAGTCACGGGAGGTGACACGAACAAAACAGAAACAGAGCACGAAACAAAGCTCAGAAGCGCTAGAGAAGATGATCGTGATCGGAGTTGCAGCGGCGGCGATCGAGCTCTTGATAGGAGTTGGAGCGGCGATAATGGAAAAGAAACGTCGCCGCTGGTGCCAGAGGAAGAAAAAGTAGATGGTGGCGGGCCTGAAGCTGAAACTCAACCCGAGATATTTGCGACAACTCCCACTGTCACAACTAGAAGATCTCCGAGGCAAGAACTAAAACCAAAATATCTCAGTGATTACATACTACTTGCCGATTTGGAAAGAGAAGAGCTCTTGTTGTGCTTGAACAATGAGCCAAGGAACTTTGAAGAAGCAAAGAACTCCAAAGAATGGATACTTTCCTGTAAGGATGAAATACACTCAATCACCAAACTTGAATCATGGAATCTTGTGGAGTTGCCGATGGGTGTAAAGCCAATAGGTTTGAAGTGGATCTTCAAGCTTAAGAGAAATTCGGATGGAAGCATTAATAAATACAAGGCTAGATTGGTTGCTAAAGGATATGTATAACGACATGGAATTGACTTTGATGAGGTGTTTGCTCTGGTAGCTCGATTAGAAAAAGTTCGAATACTTGTAAAACTCGCTGCTTCAAATGGTTGGGAAATACATCATCTTGATGTCAAAACGATTATCCTCCATGGAGAATTTAAAGAAGTAGTTTATGTGGCACAACTAGAAGGATCCGTAGTAAATGGCAGTGAGGACAAAGTATATAAACTTAACAAGGCACTCTATGGTCTCAGACAACCTCCAAGAGCATGGAACGATAAAATTAATCGAATTCTCCAAGAACTTAAGATCACAAAATGTTCAAAAGAACCATCTGTCTATTGGAAATCTGTAAGTGGAAATCTCCTTCTTCTTGCTGTTTATGTAGATGATTTGTTCATTACAGGAACAAACAAAGGAATGATTCAATACTTTAAGAAAGAAATGGCCTCTAAGTTCGAGATGACGGATCTTGGAAAACTGACCTACTATTTGGAAATCGAAGTTGTTCAGCATGAAGAAGGATTAACTCTAAGTCAAAATCGATATGCATTAAGAATACTCGAAGAGTCTGGAATGAAAGGTTGCAATCCTACTCAAGTGCCGATGGACTCTGGCCTGAAACTATCAAAATCCAAACATGAATAATAAATAGAGGCCACGAACTTCATGCGAGTAATTGGCTGTCTACGGTATCTAATTCAAACCCGACTAGATCTGTCATATTATGTCGTAGTACTGAGTAGGTATATGCAAAGTCCAAGGGAGTCTCACGTAGCGACTTTAAAGTAGTGTTTAAGATATCTGCAGGGAACTACCTCTTATGGTTTGAACTTCAAGAGAATGACTTCAGGAATGTCGAAACTGATAGGATACAGTGATAGCAACTATAAAGTGGATCCAGATGATGGAAGAAGCACAAGGGGTCATATCTTCTATCTTGGAGATAGTCCAGTCTCTTGATGCTCTCAGAAACAAGATACAATGGCTTTGTCATCTTGTGAAGCCGAGTTCATGGCTGGAATTGAGGCAACTAGACATGCAATATGGCTTCAGGAACTACTGAAGGAGATCGTTGGAGTGATAGACGAAAAGGTGATAATTAGAATTGACAATAAGTCTGCAATTTGCAGTTAAGAAAAATCCAGTGTTTCATGGACGCAGCAAGCACATACACACAAGGTATCACTTCATACGAGAGTGTGTCGAGAACGATCAAATCATTGTTGAACATGTCCTTGGGGAAAAACAAAAGGCGGACATACTGACGAAAGCACTTGGAAAGATCAAATTCAAGGAAATGAGGGAGCTTGTTGGAGTTCAAGATCTCTCAAGTACAAACTTCAAGTTTAAGGGGAGATTGTTGGATTAAACTTGAACTTAGCTTGAGGTGCAAGCTAAAGTAATCCTATTAGGTTTTGGAGTTTTAATTAGTTTTGATAAGTTTTAATAAGTTTTAGATAATGACTAAAATAAAAAGGTTTTCCTAGTAGGATTAGGAGTTTGTTTTTGGCTTTCTATTTAAGAGACTTAATCGAGCTATGATTAAGTTGCGAGTTGTATTGAGAAATCTTAGTTTTGAACTATTTTCTAAGCTAATAAGAGAGTGATTCTTATTAAAATCTTGTTCACTTAATCCTTGTCAAGCTTCAACCATATTCATATTTTCTCTGTTTTAACACTTCTTAGAGAAAATGCTTGCTTATTAAAAGATCCTCAAAATATAATATTTTTAAAGTTAGAAGTTAAATTTTCAAATCTTATTTGGTCCTTAAAAAGTTTAAAAGTCTAGTTGATTAGATGACAAGAGGCTCACGATGTTACCAAAGAGCTTGTCTTATTGATTGACCTAAAGGTCTCTTATATATACAATGCGAATATGTACTCATCTAATAAAAGAAAACAATATAAACAATATACGTATTCGATCATATTTACTTGGATATCAAGATATTCTCTCAATATCCCCCCTCAAGTTGGAGCATGAAGATCATCAATGCCCAACTTGAGAAGAAATGAATCGAACTCTCGTCGTCCTAAAGCCTTTGTGAGTATATATGCAAGTTGCGCTTTAGTTGGAACATGAGTGGCATTGATAAATCCCGCGATGATATTATCCCGAACATAATGACAATCAACCTCGATATGCTTCGTTCGTTCATGGAACACAAGATTGACAATGATATGAAGAGCAACTTTACTATCACACCGCAAGGACATCGAATCAGAATGATCAATACCAAGATCAAGGAGAAGAGACTTGATCCATCGCAATTCTTTTTTAGTAGCGGCCATTGCCCAATATACATCTATTGTAGAGGAACATGATACCGTTTTGTGCTTCTTTGTTTTCCATGAGATGAGAAAATCACCAAACTGAACTATCCAACCTGTTAAAGACTTCCGTGAGATTGGACAACTAGCCCAGTCAGAGTAACACCATCCTGTCAAATGTAGGGGTGAATCAGCTTTCAACAAAATTCCTTGACCAAAAATACCTTTCAAATATCGAACACACTTTAATGCCGCAAACCAATGATCTTCCTTTGGCTTCTGCATGAATTGAGACAAAATGTGAAAGAAAATGGATAAGTAATCTTTGAATTCTCGAATGGCGTCTGGAGAGTTACCCGTAATCATCAAATCATCCACAAAAACTAATATTTGAACATAAATGCCGCCATGATGGAAAATGAAAAGGGAGTAATCTGACCTTGATTGTTTAAACCCGCACTTGAGAAGGGCATCGACAATCTTTGAGAACCAACATCAGGGTGATTGTTTCAAAGCATATATAGATTTTCGAAGTCTACATACCCGCTTGTCGCATGGAGTAGTGAAACCGGGAGGTGGATGCATATAAAATTCTTCGTCAAGATCTCCATGGAGAAAAGCGTTGTGAACATCCATTTGGTGAACCTCGTAGTTTCTTTTAGATGCAATATCAAGAAGAAGACGCACGATTGTCATTTTTGCCACAGGTGCAAAGGTCTCCTTATAGTCTAATCCCTCAGCTTGATGATTACCAAGAGCTACTAACCGAGTTTATAACGTTCCAAAGATTTTTCAGCGTTAAGCTTCACGCGAAAAACCCAACGACTACCAATGCATTTCTTATCCGGTGGGAGATCAGTGAGATCCCAAGTATGGTTATCTTCAATAGAAGTAACCTCAGATTTCATAGCCTCTCTCCATTTAGTCATATGTCATTGCCTCTTCGAATGATCTCAGTTCAATAGCTGTGGTTAATGCAACCAAATAGCTACAATATCTAGGAGAGAAAGGGTGAGCAGATAAGTAATCGGAGAGTGGATAATCCGTACCTGAGGATGTCTGAAGAGAGAGTGAGTCTGGTGAGTCCGTGAGAGAGTGAGATGTTATTTGGACTGTACCGAAAACATAGTCTTGAAGGTGAGATGGTCTATTTTTGGAGCGTTTACCTCAGCCAAGATCAATAGTAGTATCAGTCGTACCAGTCGTACTAGATGTACTTGCAGATATATCTGGAGGGGAAGATGAAGATACATGTAGAGGAGGAGGCATCGAATCAGGTGCTGGGGGTGAAGGCACCATAAGATATGTATCTAAATCATCATCATCCGCATGAGAAAGAACAGGAGGCACAACAGTCACATCGGGAGTCTCAACCGAAGATGATGTAGCCGCAACAAAAGGAAAAACAGTCTCGTCGAAAACAACGTCGTGAGAGATGAAAAAGACGTCACAATCAAGATCATATAAGCGCCATCCTTTATTTCTGTAAGGGTAGTTAACAAAGACACAACATCTACTCCTTGAAGTAAATTTATCTCCCTTATGTTCCAAGTTATCAACATGAGCTAAAAAACCTAAAACACGCAAGTGTTTATATCCCGGAGGCTGTTCATACAATATCTCAAATGGTGTCTTGCCACGAAGCACTTGAGAAGGTGTACGGTTAATTAAATAAGATGCCGTAAGAGCGCATTCCCCCCAAAAAGTAATCGGTAAGCTTCTCTAAAACCTTAAAGCTCGAGCAACTTCAAGAATATGTCTATGTTTGCGTTCAACACGACCATTTTGTTGAGGCGTGTGAACACAAGATGTTTCATGAAGGATACCTTGTTCTTGAAAGTATTGTGACAAACATAAGAATTCTGCGCCATTTTCACTTCTAATCTTCTTTACTTTCTTCAAAAACTGTCTTTTGATCATGTGTAAAAAATTGTGAAAATGAAGAGAAACACTTGTTTTATCTGGAAGTAGGTAGAGCCACACGGCTCGAGAGCAGTCATCAACGAGAGTCAAGAAGTAACGTGAACCACAAGAAGATGGAGTATGATAAGGTCCCATAAATCGCAGTGAACTAAATCAAATATCTCTTTTGCATTAGATAAAGAATATGGAAAACACTGACGAGTTTGTTTTGCTCGTAAGCAAACATCACAACTAACTGAAGAAAGCTCACTATCACTACTTTTGGAAAAATCAAAAACACTAGGAAGCTTGTCGAATACACGAATGAAGCGTGACCCAAGCGCATATGCCATAACATCGAGTCTCCACGAGCAGAAGCATGATTTGCAACCACAGTTTGAAGCCCATGAAATTGGTACAAGCCCTCTCTCTCACAATCACCCGCTCCAATCAGAATCTTCGAAGTGCGGTCTTAAAAAATGAGTAATCGATCAGTGACTTGTGCAACAATATGATTATTTGTCAACAATTGACCACCAAATATCAAATTCATGTGGAATCCAGGAACTAGATAAATATTTTTCAAACACAAATTTGGTGTAAGAAACGCTGTCCCCTGTTGAGAAGAGAGAGCATTAGTTCCTGCAGCAAGTCGAACAGAGACAAGAGAAATATCATGTATATCATGAAGTAAGTTAGCTTGTCCCGTCATATGGTGCGTAGCACCAGTGTCGATTATCTACGAAGCATCAATATTCTTACCACTCAAACGATCTGTGATCGTAGTCGAGTTTAACACCCTGTGAAGACACTTCCATTGATCATCGGCAAGACCACTTAAACCAAGTCTATCAGCATCCGTCAATGGTGTATGAGTACTCGCAGATGCAGAATTAGCATCCACGATCTGAGTACTATTGGCTTTGATAGGACCACCACGACCACGACCAGCTGAAAAAAGGTGTTGGAACGCGAACCGGGTTTGCTATGATTACGTTCTTCCCACCACTTGGGATAATGAACAACTTTAAAACAGGAAGAAGCTTCATTTCCATTACGACCACAAGCAGTACACACACGTGAAGGATCTCGATTCAAAGGTCCAAAACATGAGTTGTCTCGATTATTGCGCATTGCTGGTGAGTTGTACGAATGAGAAGAAGGAGACACAGCTAAAGCAAAACTCATCACTGCCGCATCTTTCACAACACCGGATCTGATGGTTTCATTATGAACAACTGTTTGATACACCGTATTAAGATCAGGTAATGGTACAATAGCACAAATATGTGACCGAATTGAACCGTGTACATCATCATCAAGACCAGATAGAAAGTCATGAATCTTAAGAACCTCAAGTTCATTGTCACGAGCCGATTTCAGGTCACACGTGTACTTGTCACATTCACATCGCTTTGTGATTGTGCATTCAATAATACCATCCCAAATCTTTGTAAATCAACTGAAGTAATCAGCCGTAGGTTTGATGATGATTGTTGGCAATCCAATCTTCAAGCCTAGATGAACCAACCGTAGGTTTGATGATGGAACCATTAATAAAACCAAAATTTTTGCGGCTACTAAGAGCCATTCGCGGGTTAATATTCCACTCATCATAGTTCAATTCATTGAGCAAAGGTTGATATGTTATTGCTCCTGGGTTGTCACCAGACGTGAGATCATAAAGATAAGTCGTCTTGCACTTAAGATCAGATTCTTTCTCAACAATAGACATCGTAGGTGTTTAATAGATGTTGCCAAGAAGCTATAAAAAGAGGATTAAGAAATTGAAACTCTGTTTCGGATGTGTGATGTATTCACATTTTATCGATTTTCACTACGGTTTTCATACGAGAATTACGGTTTTTAGTATGTATTCAGATCGTTTTTGCGCGGTTTGTTGTTCTTTGATGTTTTTACAGGAACAGAGCTTGAATGGACTAAAAGAACGCATTTGGAGTGGAATTCAAGAACCGAAGGAAGTCTCAAGAAGACTGCAGAAATGTCCACACAGAAGGACGGGGATCGGTCGATCCTTGTCCTGTGAAGGGACATGGATCGATCGATCCTTGTCTCGATTTCGGACCAGACCTGAAAACGCAAAACGAAGATTAAAACAAACCGAGATGTTTACCTAAAACCTAGACTCGACTATTCTAGGAGATTATGCAATTTTCGTGTATCATAACAGATTTTTGAGTTTTGTAATTCCGAGAGAGANGAAGATTTCTTATCTCTACTCTTTGTTTTTCATTCAATACAATATGTTTTCCCAGATTTCATCTTGTGTTGATTTGATTGCCATGTGTGAGTAAATTCCTAGTTGGGTTTAGGATTTCTCTAAAGGGGATTGAATGATTCAGTGATTGTTAGGTTGTTAGATTGGGGAATTAACTTGTGATCT
>OVAN01008411.1:0-18213 GCA_900406275.1 Anastatica hierochuntica | reverse complement strand
GGAGCATTGTAAGTTTTGTGGAAAACCAAGGTACAAGTCAAGTGAGGGGCGAACAAGAATACCAATAAGTCGTATGTGGTATTTACCTATTACTGATAGACTTAAGAGAATGTATCAACCCGAGAAGACCGCAACAGCGATGAGATGGCATGCTGAGTATGATTCAGAAAATGGAGTTATGTGTCATCCATCTGATGGGGCAGAATGGAAGAATTTTCAATAGTTGCATCCATCTTTTGCACAAGAAACGCGAAAAGTTTATCTTGGATTATGTACTAATGGTTTTAATCCATTTGGTATGTCAAAAAAGCACTAGTTGTGGCATATGATCATGACTCCATACAATTTACCTCCATATATGTGCATGAGCAAGGAGTATTTGTTTCTGACAAATTTGAATTCAAGACCAAACCATCCACGAGCTAGTCTTGATGTTTTCCTTCAGCCATTGATCGATGAGCTGAAGGAATTGTGGTCTACCGGAGTCAAAGCATAGGATGTTTCACAAGGTCAAAATTTTAACCTAAAATTCGTTCTCTATAAGCGATGTTCCAGCATACGGTATGTTGTCGGGATGGACATGGAAGATTAGCACATCCAATTTGCATGGATGATACAAAAGCTTTTCAATTTTCAGCTGGTAGAAAACATGTTGGTTTGTAAGCCACAGAAGATTTCTTCCTACTAATCATCCACTACAGAAGAACAAAACCAATTACTTGAAAGGGAAGCACGCATTAAATGACTATCCACCTCCATCTTTAATTGGAAAAGAAGTTTTATATGAGCGTATAAGGTAGGTTGAACCACCTAAAACATCGGAGTGTGGTGGAAATTGTCACGAAACAAAGAAGGATGGATATGGGAGCTGGCATAGCTGGCATAAAGAAAGCATATTTTTGGAGCTACCATATTGGACTGATTTAATGCTACGACACAACTTAGATGTGATACATATCGAGAAGAATTTTTTCGATAACATTATCAACACTATTATGAATGTTAAGGACAAATCGAATGACGCAGTTAAATCAAGATTAGACGTCGCAAGATTTTGTTCTCTCAAAGAGTTGCACGTAGATGATCGAGGAAGAGCTCCGTTTCCAATCTTTCGACTGAGTGCAAAAGCAAGAAAATCTTTACTCGAGTGGGTTAAGAATGAGGTTAAATTCCCAGACGGTTATGCAGTAGATTTAGCTAGTTGTGCAGATATAAATGATGGAAAATTCTCGAGGATGAAAGTCACGACTGTCATGTATTTATGGGACGATTGCTACCGTTTGCCTTTGCTGAACTCTTGCCGCGAAATGTGCACCTTGCATTATCAGGTAGTCATATGTTCTATTTTATATTTTCTCGATTTATTAATATATATGAAAATAATATATTTGAGAAATTTATATCGTAGGGATAAGATCATTTTTCCGTGACTTATGTAGCAAATCATTGGACCCAGCTTGTGTGCGAAATCTGAAAGATAACATTGTCATGGTATTGTGTAATTTGGAAAAGATCTTCCCACCTTCGTTTTTTGATTTAATGGAGCACCTACCTATACACTTACCTTATGAAGCGGAACTGGGGGGTCATGTCCAATATAGGTGGATGTATCCATTTGAACGATTTTTTAAGCATCTTAAAAGGAAGGCAAAGAATAAAAGATACCCAACAGGATCAATAGATCAATCGTACATGAGTGATGAAATATCTTATTTCTCTGAACATTACTTGGCTTCACACATTTCTATTGCTAGAAGACAAAGGTAATACTATCATATAGGAATTTTTGTTGTGATTTCATATTTTTCATCCTATTATACTAATCTAAATTATTCCTTGTAGATCAACTCGATATGATGAAGGTGAGGTATACCGGTACTAGATATATTCATTCAAGTAGGGCATCCAAGTGGTAAAAGTAGTGAATTTTGGTTAAGCAAGAAAGATTATAAACGCGCACATGCATATGTTTTACGGAACTGTGACTATTTTTGACCACTTGAAAGGTGCTTTAATTTATTAAGATCATATAAGCTAAACAGGTTGTTAGATGCACAATATCCTGGACTCTCCGATGAAGAAGTTACGACAAAAAGAGATGAAGATTTTCACATATGGATTCGTCAATATGTTCGTGAACCCATCTTTTTAATATATCTTGTTTCCCATTATTTGAAGTAATTATGATTGCTTGTATTTTACATGTAGGTGAATACGATAAAAAATCAAGAACATTTTCCTGCTTGGGTTTATGAACTAGTGGAAGGGCCTGAAAATAATGTGAAATTCTGGCCTATGTATTTTACAAGACGATATTTGTTTCATACAATGACACATGGACAGACGAAAAAAACAATGAACTACGGTTTATATGCACGAGGACAATTATTCAGATGCAGCTGACGAAGATGATTTGTATGGGACATTGGAAGATATAATCGAACTTCAGTATCCAGGATTTTTGAATTTAAAAATAACATTGTTCTATTGCCAATGGTTTAACCCCACAATTGGAAAAAGAACTCGAAGGAGAGAAGAAGGCATCGTCGATGTGCTCTCATCAGGAAGATATCAAAATTACGAGCCATTTATTTTAGGTACATTTTCGTATATATCACGTTAAATTAATTATCAATATGAATATTTATGAATTTTAGTTATAATATAGATGACCTAATGTGCAGCTTCCCAAGCTGATCAAGTATGTTATCTGTCATATTCATACACTAAACGACCAAGAAAATTATGGCTCATGGTTATAAAATTAAATCCAAGACAAGTTGTGCAAGGAGAGTTTACTGAAATTGAACAGATTGTACTGCAACAATTAACGGATGAAGGAATGACGGGTCCGATTGAAGAAATCATAGTGGACACTTTAGTAGACTCTAATCATCGGAGTGAAGAAATTGATTTCAGAATCGAAGATGTTGATGCAGAAGATGAATTTCATTGTAACTTGTCATCTTCAGATGATGAAGACGAATAATTTGGATAATAAATTTAGATTTAAATTGTTCTAATAAATTTAGAATTTGCAATCGTACGAGTCAAAAAAAATTAATAGTTTAATCATTTCTATTATTTCCATATTTAAAATATATTATATTACTTTGTGACTATTTTACATATAAAATTATATGCAACATGTTAACCAATAAAACACTTAGCACACTGGTTACAGAGTCATGCACATGCTCATATGATTACGGGTTCAAATCCTTGCAGTTACATATTTCCTAATTTTGCCAGATTTCGTACATATCCTCAAATCAATCTTAAATTTCCGACTACTTAAAGACTACGTGAAACATAGTAGTAAATTTGCAACTAATTTACCACTATGTTACAATTTGGGGTTTAGGGGTTGTGATTTTGGAGCCTAAGCCAAATAGTCTGTACTTAGTCTAAATTTTGTAACACTTTTGCGACTAGTTTACTATTATAGATTATTGAATCGCAATATAGTAGTACATTTGCAACTAATTTACCACTATCTTAAAATTTGGGGTTTAGGGGTTGTGGTCTCGGATACTAAGCCAAATAGTCTGTACGTATTCTGAACTTTGCAACAATATTGCGACTACTTTACTATTATAAAACATTTAGTCGCAATATAGTAGTACATTTGCAACTAGATGACGACTACACTAATAATTTGATAATTTTTGAGACTGTTTTCAAACTTTCTCTATTAATTATAAACCTTTATGTATATGACATTCCAATATACATGTCAAATAAATTGTTTTAACCTATATCATGACCATTTCAACAATAAATTCTTTTAGTTACATTTTGGATAATTAAGGTTTTTTATTTTTTTCCTCTTAGTACATATCTTCATAATTATGTTATGTAATTGTATGTTTTTGTTCTTACTTTTTGATTGGTTTTGCAAGAAAATTCAATCACAAAAAATATTGCTTGCCAAAACTTTTATACATGTTTTTTACTAGTTAGCAATAACAAACGTAATGAAATATTGTTTCATATATTTCACTTGGAAGATTAAAAATTGTGTAATGGGATTGAAATATACTATTTAATTTATGTAGTCAGAAAATAGTCACAAATTGAGACTATTTTGCGACTAAAACTTTTTGTTTCCCTGAATTATTTAGCGGTTTCGTTTTCCCCCCTTTGCTAAACCTAAATTTTTCAATTCAGCAGCTTTGTCTCTCAAACCCTCGAGAAACATAAACAGTTACCCAGATTCAATCTCTTTCCCCTTTCTCTCTCTAACAATCGATAATTCTATCGTGGATCGAAATCAGAGTGAAGTAACGGTGGCTCCGAAATGAGAACTCACTTGCAATAAGTGAGATCGAGATGGCAAAAACGAATCGAACTCGCAGTGGTAGGTCCGGAAGAGTAGGAAGATCCCACGGTGGTTCCCAATCTCCCGGCGTTACCGGAAAATCTACCGCCATACCTGAATCTTCCTCTCCTGCGGGTACTTATACTCCTCCCGTGGGTGATTCCACCACACAACTCGTTGGTGCTTCTACTTCCCATGTCAACGTTGGTGTCAACGATGCCTCTCAACACTCATCGCATTCCCCCAACCCTTCATCTTCCACCTCTGGAACCATCTCCCAAACCGGAACCACATCTCTTCCCACCCAGTATCCAGCCTATACACTCCTAGAGAATTCTTCTGGCCAAGTTTCCAATCTCCATCAACAACATCCCAACTTCTATCAGCCACCACCACAACCGCACCAAACACAAGACCACACACAACATCATACATTTCATCAGCCACCACCATCGCACTAGACACAACCTCATCCACAAAACCACACCTTTCATCATCCACTGCCACCGAACCAGCACCTAACTCAAGACCATCCAGTGAATAATCCGATCCAACATCAAGTCAATCCTTCCGATGAGTCGGAATCGGAGGACAACGATGAACTCTTAGAAGCATTGTTAGCTATACCGGGTCGACATAACTTACCTTGACTAAGCAAAGAACCTGGAAATCTATGGTAAATGTCGTAGCTATAGTGTTTTCTAAGAAAATCATTGGCACTGTTAAAAAGATTGTCTCTGTAGTTTTGGCATTGTCTTAGATGGTGGAATTGTTCTATGTTTTTATCTCTATTTTGGCATTATCTCTGTTGTTTTGTCTTAATCAATTGGTATTGTCTCTGTTGTTTTGGTATTGTTCTATGTTTAGTCTATGTTTTGGCATTGTTTTATGTTTTTTCTCTGTTTGGTATTGTAGTAATAATAGTATATAGTATGTTTTGTCTCTGTTTGGTATTGTAGTAATAATAGTATATAGTATATAAGATTACCTTATAAGTTATTCATAGTAAGAGTAGATGATGGTCGATGTATGAAGTATATTAATTCTGCTGGCTCTGTTTAAGTAATGTTTATTAACATATTTTGCTTTTAAGTCTTATTTTGAGTGTTTCTTTCTTGCCATTCACCTGTTGATGGCTTTTAATCTTCTTCTGATGCACATTTTGTTCTGAAATTTGTAAATAGGTTTCGTGGTAGAGGCAAAGGTAAACTCTCACGGGCCATTGCTAGGATATTTCGACGGAAGTTTGATGGACCTTACTACAGTTGGAAGGTCACACCGATTGACGTTCAAGAACGATATTGGAGAACGTTTGCGGTAAGCCTAGTAACTTTTTGTTTTCATATAAACCAATTTTTAAGTTTAGTTTTGGTTTATTTTATGATGGTTCTTTGCTTTATCATGTAATAATAACTTGACAGAAGTTTGATTTTTTTTGCAGTGATCATACAGTTGGGATCTAGGTATCATTGCTCTTGTTAAAGAAGAGTTTCTAAAGGTTGCGAAGAGGCGAGTGAAAGGGATAGTGAGCCAAGCTAAGCAATCAGGAGAAAGACCTCTTTGGATAAAAGATACACTTTGGGCGCAAATACAAGTGGACTGGAGCACTCCACGACAAAAGAATGAGCCAAACTTATTCGAACTGCCGGAATTCAATGCGTGATGGGCTTAGAAGACACAAACATGTCGTTGGCAAAGCTTCTTACTCGCAAATCCAGGAAGAAATGGTAGTAGTTTCTCCATCTGGTTTTTTTCTTTTCTTTACATTAACTCATGATTTTTCTTTGTTCTTATAGGAGGAGGAGTTGAGGCAGCCTGTCTCTTTCGGTGAGGTCTTTGTGAGAGCCCACACAAAGGCAGATGGAACTTTTGTTGATGACGAGAAAGCCATCCACATTTCAGAAGCATACAAGAAGACCTTACAAGAAAGAGAGGCAGAGTTAACGGCTGCCAATCTAGATCCAGTCGATCGATAAACCCCTCGGACCCTCTCCATTGCAGAACAAAATGAGATCTTCCTCCAGGTATAAACTTTTCTGTCTATTGCTGAATCTTATCTATATTATGTTTTAGTTCGTCAAGTTTTTAAGTATTTTATGTTGCTTGTGCTTATATTGATTTAGTCACATGTTTTAGTTCATCATGTTCTGTTTTACTTGTGCTTATATTTGTTTGTTCACATCTGATGATTTTGAATACATTAGTGTTTTCTTTTGCCAAATAACTACAAAGTTATCAAGATTTCATATTTTGTTTTAACTTCTTATCTTCTGTTTTTGTGAATATGTTATGATGGTTTTGATGACTTTAATTGTTATGCCTTATTACTACAGTGTACTACAACAGATGGACGAGGAGGATACTTTGGCCTTGGAAGTCTAGTTGAAGTCCTTGCCGCAGAGAAAGAACAAGAGGTCGTAGGATTCTCTGCCTCATATCTCGCAGAGATGAAGTCTCAGCTAGAAGCTGCTAATCGTAAGCTCGCGGAACAAGCCGCAGAGAACACTCGTCGCGATGAAGAGGCTAGAGCTTCAAAGACAATAGTGGAGATGATTCTGGAGTATATGAAGGACAAGGACCCCAACCATTTTGCTGATTTTATGGCAAGACGATCCTCGGCAACACCAACACCAGCAACACTGGCAACACCAACAACAACTCATGAACAAAATTCCCAGTAACTTTCTCCTTCTAACTTTTTTGTACATGGTTTAATCTTTTTGGTAACATAATTGTCTAGACTACTTTGTAAACCTTGGAACAAAGGTCTAGTTTGAATCTTTTTGTAAACCATGGAACAAATATGTTTGATATATTTAACTATTGTGGATTGCAATTTGAGATTACTTTGTGTTTTTTAAAATTAGAAACAAAGCAGGAATTTAATTATGCTCAATCAAAACCAGAAATATAAGATATAAAATAGTTGTCATTATGTGACTAAAATATAGTTTGAAAATAGTTGAAAAATGAGACTATTTTGCGAGTGAATATAACATCGCAATTTTGCCTCTAAAATAAAGTCATAATATAGTCGCTAATCTATTACTATAAATTAATCAGAAAATAGTCTTAAATATATGACAACAAAACATAGTCATTATATAGTCGCTTATCTGTAACTATAAATTAATCATAAAATAGTCTTAAATATATGACTACCAAACATACTCACAATTTAGTCAGGAAGTTGCGTCTTTAAAAATAAGTGTGAACTTAGTCACAGTTTTACGACTAAATAAGATAGTCATAACTCAATCGCAAATAACTGACTAAATAATATTATCTTAATATAGTCGCAAAACACAGACTGTTTTGCAACTATATTTTTTGCGAACAAATATTAACGACTATTAAATTTAGTCACTAAATAGTTGCAAATCGACGTTTGCGACTATTTTAGGACTATTATTTTGGTCACAATTTATCTGTTTTCTTGTAGTGCGTGTCTAATCATTCGCAGGCGCAAATCTCGGAAATGGCTCCCTTCTTCTTATGAAGATCTTCGCGAAATCTAAACCAACGGCAGAGATCTCTCCTCAATATTTAGCGGTTCCAAAGATTTCCCATCAAGTTGCAAGTTTGAAATTTAAAAGTCCCGAAGATAGAAGCAAGACGTCAAGAGGCAGTAGGAACTTCCTGCAGAAATCGTATCAGCATACATAAGCACGATACTCTGGCCATAAGCAAGCAGACATCCAAAGGGTTCAAAGCAGCCTGTGTTCATACGACCAAATGGTCAAGCAACATGTCGCTTCCTGCCTAAGCAACGAGGGAAACATGTTATTTCCCCAGCTTCGGATCGAACTTGTGCAATAAGGGGCAAACTATTGGGAGTAATTTGAGCCTTGGGAATTCCCCCTGGTTGAATGGAGTACAACAGTAAAGCCATACGGTAGAGGAATGCCTAGAAGCAGGAAGCCAGATGTCATGGCGAAGTAAGAAGTCAGATGGCATAGCAAGGCCGGAAGCCAGAAGCTAGTCGCCAGTTATTTGATATTTATCTTATCATTTAAATAAGTAGATAATCATGTCTGTTTATTACATAATTACGATATATCCAAGTTTGAAGGGGATAACGATGAGCTCCATGTATAAATATGAAGGTTAGGGGTTAGGAGGAAAAATCCAAAAAACCCTAGGCTAAAGAGAACAATACATACATATCTTTTCACCATCTTTAATCTCTTTTGCTTAGATCATACACACACAAACTCGCGTATTCATACATATCAACATCATCTTCCAGCTTCCGTAGTGCTTTCTAAAGAACATCCCAAAATCACCCTTAACAAGCGGCAATCCATTTTGTTGAGATTCGGTCCGCGCCATCAAGAGTTACAGCCGACAAGTCAACTCACTCAGTGATGATCTGAAAGGCGTGGGCCTGACTGACACCTTCCTGGAATTCTCTGAGCACAAAAACCGGCATGTTGACCACTCTCATAACGATGCTTTAGTGCTCGAGCTAATGCTTAAAGATTGCGAGGTAACCAAAGTATTGGTAGATCCTGGAAGCTCGGTGAACGTTCTCTACAAGGAAATATTTGAAAAAATGGACTTGCCCAATGCACAGATCAAATGCTCAAAGCAGCCTCTGACGGCCTTTAATGGCAAAATAACTATGGCGATCGAGACAATTAAACTCGAACTTACTTAGGCGGCGTCAAAATGGAAATGAAATTTATGGTAGTGGAAGCTCTCGATATCTATAATATCATCTTGGGCACCCTGTGGATACACGCCATGCGAGTCGTAACATCCACATATAATCAGTGCATTAAGTTCCCGACAGATGGCGGCGTTGTCTTGATACATGGGAACCAACGAACGGCGTGATTGTGCTACGTTAGCGAAAACAAGCTCTGCCAATCTCAACAGCAATAGCAATTATAGATCCGAGCTGAGGAGCCCGAGCTAGACACTACCGACCATTGCATCGATCCCGGCAATCCCGATCATTGCATGGGAATCAGCGCGAAGCTCGACAAAGAAATCTTCAAGGAGTTGGTTACCTTCCTCAAAGAGAACAGACATATGTTTGCATGGTTGATTGACGACATGACAGGGATAGGTATCGACGTAACATTCCACTAGCTCAAAATCGACCCGACATTCAAACCCGTCAGCCAGAAATGAAGGAAAATCGGGCCAGAAAGGGCATAAGCGGCTAACTCAGAGGTGGACCGACTTTTGAAGGCAGGTTCCATCATCGAATTCAAATGCCCAGACTGGTTGGCCAACCCCGTGTTGGTGAAAAAGAAGAATAGAAAATGGCGAGTGTGCGTAAACTTTACCGATCTTAATAAGGCCTGGCCAAAGGATAGCTTCCCGCTATTGCACATAGATCGGTTAGTCGAGGCTACAACCGGGAATCGGTTGCTTACCTTCCTTGACTCCTTCTCCAAGTATAACCAGATCTTCATGCAGCCTGATGATAGGGATAAGACGGCGTTCGTAACTGATAGAGGGCTCTAATGCTACAAAGTGATGTCATTCGGACTAAAGAACGTCGGGGCTACATACTAGCGGTTGGTTAACAAGATTTTCTCCAAAAAGCTAGGTAAAACCAGGGAGGTATACATTGACATCATGCTAGTAAATCCCTCTTAGAAGATGACCATGTTGATCTTCTAAAGGAGTGCTTCACTGTCCTCTACAAGTACGATATGAAGCTGAACCCGCCAAGTGTACCTTCGCCGTAACCTCTGGAGAATTCTTGGGCTGCTTGGTGACGCAACATGGAATTGAGGCCAATCCTAAGCAGATCTCAGCAATCAAGGGGATGCGGTCACCGACCTCCATGCACGAAGTCCAGAAGTTAATAGAAAGAATAGCTGCGATCAGCAGATTCATCTCACTATCAACAGAAAAGTGCCTCCCTTTCTACCAGAAGCTCCGCACCAACAAGAAGCTTGAATGGGATGGCTTGTGCAAGCAAGCATTCCGCGAACTCAAGGAGTACTTGGCTACCCCGTCGGTGCTCTCCAAACCAAAAACAGGGGAAGTGTTGTACATGTACATCTCGGTCTCTAGTGCGGCAGTAAGTGCAATGCTCATTCGCGAAGACAAAGGTGAGCAGCGACCAATATTTTATGTTAGTAAGTCTCTGCGCGACGCGAAAACTCGGCACATGATTACGGAGACGTTAGCTTTGGCGGTGGTGACCGCAGCTCGGAAGCTCTGACCTTACTTCCAGTCCCATTATGTGACGGTACTATCCAATCACCCAGTGCGCTCAATCCATCACAGTCCAACGCAATCTGGGCGGCTAGCTAATTGAGCCATGGAACTCAGTGAATACGACATTGAATACAAGCCCCGAACGGCGTTAAAGCCGCAAGTGTTGGCTTATTTTCTCAACGAAGACCCTCCAAAGGAGAGCTCGGGTTGTGATACCATTGACGCGTGGCATCTGCATGTCGACAGATCCTTGTCACAAAAGGGCTTTGCTGTTAGTGTTTGACTAATCTCATCAACAGGGGAAGTCTTGGAGCAGTCATTCTGACTGGCGTTCCCAGCGTCCAACAATGAAGTTGAGTATGAAGCATTACTAACCGGTCTCAGTTTAGCGAAGGCAGTCAAGGCGCAGAGCGTTAATGCGTATTGCGATTCCCAATTGGTAGTGAATCAGTATAGCGGTGACTACGAGGCTCGGGATTAGAGGATGACAGCATATCTAAAACTTGTCCAGGAAACAACTTCGACGTTCAATGGGTTTACACTAACAAAGGTGCCACGCAGGGAAAACACCACCGCCGACACACTCATAGCTTTGGCCTTTGCAACTGATTATAGGCCTCACCGGGTGATTCCCGTCAAAACCATCTCGAGCCTAAGCATCATCGTTTCCGTCGATATCCAAGATAGCACCAACACCGAACCTGGGCTATCTTTGGCCCTTCATGAAGATGACTTGGGAGAAGATCCAGGGAATCACAGGCTCGAAGGGGTTGGAGAAGGTCTAGACTGGAGAATGGAGATCATGCTCTACATAGCAGACGGAATGGTACCCAAGAACAAGTGGCAGGCGCAAAAACTGAAGCAGCAAAGTGCTCGCTACACAATGTTCGAGAACAAGTTGTTTCGACACAGTTAAATCGGGATACTTTTGTACTGTGTACATGGAGAGGAGCTCTGGCAGATCCTTCTGGAGGTTCACTTTGGCGTTAATGGCAACAATGATGGAGGTCGGTTCCTAGCTCAGAAGGTGTGTAAACAAGGATACTACTAGCCCACAATGGACAGGGGTTGCCTCACCTACTCACAAAAGTGTGATTGTTGCCAACGGTATGCTCCGGTAATACACCAACCAGTCGAGCTGATGCAGTCTGTTTCAACACCACCCTTTCATGCGCTGGGAAATGGACATAATTGGTCCCTTACACATGTCTGATAGAAAGAAGTATGTCCTAGTCCTCATCGACTACTTCACTAAGCGGGTTGAGGTCGAGGCTTACACCAAAATCAAGGACGTAGATGTCATCAACTTCCTCTGGAAGAATATCCTATGCCGCCATGGAATTCCTTACGCCATCGCCACTGACAATGGAACACAGTTCACTTCGACGAACTTCAAAAAATAATGCATCATGTACAAGATCACGATCCAGTACTCAATGCTGCACTACCCGCAAGGTAACGGATAGGCTAAAGTAACAAATAGGCGTATAATTGAAGGCCTTAAGAAACGGTTGACAGCAAAGAAAGGGAGATGGGCCTTTGAAATTGGACGACGTGTGTTGGTCACATAGGACTACTCCATGACGTGGTGCATAGCAATCCCCATACTCCCTGGTCTATGGTGTAAAAGTCGTCATACCTGTCGAGGTGCGCGTCCCCGCATTACGATGGCGAGTCCTCCCATCAGACGAGCCATTGAACAACGAGTTGCTGCACAACAGCCTTGACGCTTTGGAGGAGCATCGGGATCTATCTTTCCTGCGCCTGCAGGCCTACCACAATCAAGCGGCTAGGTACTATAACAAGAACGTCCACCTGTGCACATTTCAAGATTGAGACCTCGTGCTCCACAGAGTGATGCAAAACACTTCAGAATATCTGGCGGGGAAGCTCGGCACCAGATGGGAAGGCCCCAACAGCGTCACACGTGTCATTAAACCCGGGGTCTACGAGCTCGGTCGCATGAAGAGCAAGCGCGAACCTCCTCCCTGGCATTCAATCAATCTCAAGAAGTATTATTTTTAGGGGTGCTTTAAAACAAATAAAAGAAAAAAAAAACACGATTCACTGAACCTTTACTTCTTTTATGTAATTGAACTACGATATGGCTTGATCCCTCCGGGGTACGTAGGCAGCTCTTCTTGGGCACAACTGTTGTTCAATAAAAATAAATTATGTACGATCAAAATGCTATCACGTAAGTTCACTTACGAGCTTGGACATCGAAGTCCTGGCCAGACTTCCAATCTGAATGCGCGCTTCTCATAAGTGCCTTGGTGAAACAAAACTAGGTTGATAAAAGACAGCTCGGGGAAGCTTCCTTACAACCATGCGTAAACTTAAGCACGCTTGAAAAGTCAGTTGGGCCATGCCCGCAGAGCGCTTGAGCACTCAAGTGTGGCACGGGGTAAGCCGTTTCGAATCACACCAAATAGCCTCATCTATAACAGGGTCAGCCAGGAGCACCACATGCACCTACGTTTTGCTGCCTTAATATAGACTAGGAACGAACTAAGATCAAAGCTTTGCAATAGCCGGCTTGGTCTCAAACATAGCTCGGTCAATGGAAGGTCGGACATTAAACAGAGAAGTCTATTCTCCCTTTTTCATGGTTTTGCGAGAACTTGTCCTTTGCTCACAAAATATAACTGCTTACATATTCTTTGCCAGCTATCGCTAAGTCCATACATAGAAATTTTCCGGTCTTAGTAATTAGGAAGGTAGAGTAGCACGAAAACGATGAAGGAAAAATAAACAAGAGCTTAAATAAAGAAGGTCGGGGCATAGAGTCGTGGGTTAAAGCCCTCCCGGGCGTACAAAATAAAGAAAGAAACAAAGCATTACAAGTTTTTCTTTTTAAAGGCCACAGGCGGCCTATTCAGGATACTTGGAGAGCTCGGCGACAGCTTCAGGAGAGATAGCATTAAGATTGGACCCAAACTAATCAAGGGTTGGAGTAGGCGGATCCGCAGCAACTGAGTATGAAGTTCTGGAGGGGCTAGTGGTCACCACAGCAGTTTCCACAGCATAAGGTACCTCTACTGCCTGTTGTTCCTCCGTCGCAACCTATGTACCCTCCGACTCAACGACAACAACCTCCCTGGACGTGACCTCCTATAGGTTCGCAAAGGTGGAGGCCGCAAGGGCAACCATTGTGGAGAAACTAGAGCTGTCAGATGAAGGAGATACACAGAGGTCTTGTTATAGGTTAAGCTTCACGGTGTCCTTGTACTTCACGGTGTCCTTGTACTTCACGATATCTCCTTCACGGTGTCAGATGAAGGAGATACACAGAGGGCGTTCTCTCACTTCTCCTTATCGGCTTCAAGACCACAGATGCCCCTCTCTGCCAAGTCCTTCAGTAGGTCAGTGTGGCTCTAGGCCAGGGGTTGGAGAAGCGTGTACTCTTTCACAAGCTCTAGGTCTTTGATAGCACTTTCCACCTTCTCAAACATGGGCTTGTACTTAGCCGCTGCCTCTTTCCGCGCTCCCCTCGCTGCTCTCCTAACCTCCTGATCCTTCTGGAGCTTTAGCCTTTTCACCTCCTCAGTACGAGAACTCCGTGGTGTTTCAAGCTTCCACCAGAGGTCATTGTTGGCCATCAACGCCCTCTTTAGCTCCACTGATAGCTCGGTCTCCTTCTTCTTGGCCTCCTCCTGGAAGGTCTCTAGTAGTTTCTGTAGCTTGGCCTCGCGTTGTGCGGTTGTGTCTTTGGCGCCTTTCAGTTCCTCCTTGATGGAGATCAGCATGAAGCACAAAGCAGAGTCGCTCAATTCAAGCTCATTTACCCTCTTTAGATATGCCTTGGCGGAAAGCGTCAATGGCGCGTTTGATGGCGCCGAAGGTCTTCCCCCTCTTGATCTTCAAATCGTTATAATCTTTGAAGGCGGCCTTCCTCACTTTCTCCAGTTGCTCCTCATACTCAAGCCTTAGGCGGTTGATGAAGCCCATATGCGGAAAGCAGAAGGTAACGTTAGCATGAACCCAAGAAAAAGGGAGAAAGAAGAGGGTCAGGAAAAGGGACTTCACCTCAGTGTTGCTCTGACAGACGTCTTGGTAAGTAGAGGACTTGCCAATGAGCTTCTCAGGGATGACATTGTCCCCAGTCAGCCGGAAATATCGGTGGAGCATTTCGTTTGCTTTGGCATCCCCAACAAGAGGGACCTTTTCGAAAAATCCAAACTCAAAGCCATACTCTCTCAGCTCGATAACAGGGGGGCTCGGTTCCTTAGGGGGCCTTTCCCTTTGATTGCCAGGAGGTCGGAGAGCCGTGTGTTTTCATCCCCTTGTGATGACCTAGCCTCTTCGGCTCTCCTTTCCTCGGACCTCCTACGGTCTGAGTCGTCCTTATGGGACGACCTCCTTTCCTCCAACCTCCGCTGATCAGAGGTCTTGGTTTCCTCGGGCTTTTGACCAGAGGGTCCTTTCTCATCTGCCCTTGGTTTCTTAGCGGGAGCTACGGAAGAGGAGGAAGAGGGTCTTTTCTTGGAACTGGAGTCCCCGATTGGCGATCTCTCCAAGTTACAGAAGATGGGGGAGCCTCTTTGCGGGGTGCAAGCTCCTTGTAAGCATGGGAGGATGTTCCTTTGTCCTTCCTTTTAGCAGTAGTAGCTTTGGCCTTTGCCAAGGGAGCATCTTGTCGCAGAAGCGGAGGCAAGGATAGCTTGGGCCACGGAGGAGGAGGAGGAGGAGGAGGAGGATATGATGTATTAGCATTTTATGAGTTTTTATTACGGTTTTTAGTCGAGAAATATGGTTTTTAGTATGTATTTGGCTCTCTTTGGAGTGGATTTGTGTTCTTTAGTGTTTAAACAGGTATCGAGCTTGAATGTGCGGAAAGATCGTATTTTGGACGAATTTCAAGCATCGAAGGAAGTGTTTGTGAAGAGAAGAAATATCTTGGCAGAATGACAGGGATCGATCGATCCTTGTCTTGGATCGATCGGTCCCTATCTCGCTTTTTGCATACCAATTTTGAAGAACCAAACCGAACTTATCGAGAACCATATTTCATAACAAAAACCTAGACTCTTGTTTTGAGTTTGTTAATGTTTTTTTCTAATTTTTAGAGCTAAGAGAGATATTTGTAACCCTTGGGAGAAGAATCATCTTCCGTACTTCGAATCTGAGAAGAATTTTGAACCTTTGCTCTTTATTTTTGATCAATACAATCATGTCTCTCTCTGATTTGATTTGTGTTTGTTCTCTGATCATGAGCGAGTAGTTCATTTGTGGGATTTAGGGTTCTCACATAGGGATTACATGAATTGTTGACATAGAATTGTTTGATTAGGGATTAATCAATTGGATCTTCATCTAGGATTGTTCTTAATGTTGAAATTATCTTGATCACTTAGTTTATGATCTTAGGTTGTTTAACGCCTGGAAAGTGTTCGATTAAATGCCTGAATGAATCCTAAATGAGCAATTTATCTTAAGCCAATGGAAGTTGATGTTTAGGTGAATTGTGAACCTATCAAACCTATTTAGAATACATGATTAGAATCTGAGAGTCAACGGAAGTTAGTCTCAAGGTTTCTAATACATAGGGAATTGATACTACGGATGTAGATCAATTCTATATTAGTGTTTGAGTTCAAGACGGTTTAAAACTTATTCCCTGATCAATAATTCGAATCAATAATGAAATGTTTCCCTCAGAATACCTAGTGCCCAACTCTTCTTTAATTGATTTACAACCCGTAGTCATTTGTTTACTTTTTTGCTTCTTAATTTCGATTTATTGCATCTCTTACAAGAAATCTTTTTTGCTTCAGCCCGCTATTTGATCTAAAATTGTACGTGCTACCTTTGGTCTATGTGGATTCGATCCCGAACCACTACAACGTACTTTCTGTGCACTTGCAGTGTTATCTCGGGCGAAAACCTGAGTTATCAAGTTTTCTGGCACCGTTGTCAGGGACCAGTCGGTCGTCTTAGAACTTAGGGTCATTGCGTGCCTAAGGCATTTTTATTTATTTTGTTTAATCTCTTCTTTTTTTTTTCTTCTTTCTTTTTGTACTTTCAGGTGTATGAACATGCCTCGTACTAGAAGCCAAGGAATCGCGAATCTTCTCGATTTTGAGCCGGGACATGGGCGTCTAGAGATACAAAAGAAGAAAGAGAAGTTGTTGGAGGTTATTGAAGAGTTTTAGTTCGCAGAAATCATGGGTGACAACATGGAGAACTTTCAAGTCCATCAAAATCCTCTCTTTCCTAGAATCCTTCCAGGAGCTGATCTACCTTTTGAAGATGGTGCTAATGTTGGTGTTGAGCAAGTAGGCCAGCAGAATGTTGCAGTTGTGGGGCAACAACGCGCAAATCAACCTCAACAGAGGGTGACTCTGGCGCAATACGATACTCTTGAGGCATTCTATGTGAATCGTGATAGGATTCGTCCGCCTCCCATCGAAAGGAGATACTTTGAGATAATATTGGTCTCATTAACTTGGTGCAGGAGAATCAGTTTCATGGGTTGCCATCCGATAACCCAATGCACCATCTGTATAAATTTGAAGGCATCTGCAATACTATCCAGCATAACGGAGTACCTGCTGAAGCTCTGAAATACAGGTTATTCATTTTCTTATTGAATGACAAGGCTACGAGATGGTACAACAGTCTAAAGTCTGACTCTCTGAAGACATGGGACGAGATCAAGGATGCCTTTGTTGGGCATTTCTTTACGAATTCGCGGTTTATGTCTCTCCGAAACAAGATTGCTGGATTTCACCAGTTGGCTTTAGAGAGTTTTCATGCACCTTGGGAGCGATTCAAGGAGTACCACAATGATTGTCCTCATCATGGTTTCACACATTGGAATCTCCTCAACATTTTCTACAATGGAGTTGAGGAGAAATATAAGAATGCTATGGACACTGCGAGCAATGGTGACTTCATGACCAAGACTGTAGAAGAAGCTTATATGCTGGTGAATAACATGGCGAATAGCCAAGCTAATCGGAGATCCGGTTTTTATCGCGGTATAGGGGTTGTATCATCAGATGCGAAGAGAATTGATGATCTGCAGTCTAAGCTCGATGAGCTAATGAGAAGAGATTAACAAGGAGTACACTTTGCTGGAGAACAGAATGACGCACCTACGTTTCAAGAGCAGAAATTGGGACAAACGTATCATGAGTTAATGTCTGAGGAGCTGAATGGTGGACAAGCAGATGTGAATTACTTTAGAGGATAAGAGAACTTTGGTAATATAGGTTTCAACCAACAAAACCAATTCCAGAACAAGTCATACCGACAGATCAACAGAAGTAGTTTGGTTCAGGAGGATTCATGAACAACTATCAGTCAAGTTATCAGAATTAGAACCATGAACAATCTTCTACACCTTCTTAAGACAGTGATCTGAAAAAAATGCTACACCAAGTGTTGGAAAATCAGACCAAGTTTGTTGTGGACATCAATCAGAAAGTTGATAGTATGCACAGTGATCTCAATGGGAAGTTTGAGGCTATGAGTGTTCGAATGAAGATGCTAGAAACACAGGTTGCTCAGACTTCTGCAAGCAACAGAGCTCCACTAGGTGCCATTCCAGCCAAACTGGAGAAGAATCCGAAGGAATATTGCAATACTATTATAGTGCGAAGTGAAAAGGATGTAAAAACACGTCCAAAACAGAAGGAAAAAGATCGATCGATCTCCATAATAGCTTCTTCGGCCTCAATTAGGAATTCATCCTTGCTTTGTTC